>JAKUBL010000043.1:0-51095 GCA_030563225.1 Petasospora hungchunana
TTCAAGACAATCCTCGGCAAGATATTGTTCTAGGTACCAGCAAAACCGTGTAGTGACAACAACCTGTAGTGACAACAATGCGAAAGAGAAGGCAAGAAAGGAGTGATGGATCGAAAGACGCTGTGATATGATCGGTGATGTGATGTTCTGAGTTCGTTGGGAGAAGAGAGGAGGAGGGAGGAAGGGGGGAAAACTTTGGGGGGAATTTATTCGCACATTCGTTTTTGTGTCACTTGATCTGGGGAAAAGTAAACACATGTGAAAAAAGCAATTCTAGATGGGAAAGTCGACCGGGTAACACTATAAAACAGGAATGGGCTATTGTAATGCACATTTATATCATTTACACATACATGAATACACAATAGTTTGCAAAATGTGTCCTATTATTCCACAGCGCCAGTCGGGAGGCCATCTGGAAAGACTCGCAGTATTGCAAAGACAATTCAGTGCCGCTTAGAACTTCCACTGCCAACGCTCCAACGAGCAGTACCTTGTTGCTCATCGACCACGGCGATCTACATGTTTAGGAATTTAAAACCAAAATTAAACTAGCTGTGACCAACAGCTTTTGAGATAGGAAGGCCACAAAGCACCAACACCTTGCTTAAGATTAACGTAAGTAAGCTGCCTGCTTATGGCCGGGAGGAGTCCAAAAATAAAAAAGTATCGAGTATTGGGTCCGACTTAGTGATTATAGATCTCGCCTACCATATGAAACACAGTCCGGGACTCACAAACGGCTAGCACCATCATCTCGAGCCTGTCAGGAATTATCCAAGGCATCGTCAGAGTTTGGAACCACCGACAACATTTGAAGATGTCCAGGTGTTCACAGACACAAAGATTCTGATGGCAGCAGGTCATATACCGATCACACCGAAGATCAAGCAGGGCGTACAAGTAAAAGCCCAGAAGAAAAGCAGATTCGGATTCAAGGCTTTGGAAATGACGTCTGTAGTTATGGTCTCACGGCCAGTAAGTGATAGCAGCTGGTTAGATTCAGACAGAAAATTGGTGCAGTCTTCGCACTTTCTGTCTACTAGAAGAGGACTTAGAAACTAGTGATATATAAAACGGCATACAATCCTGATATTTATGATTGTACAGCATTGTCGTTACAACCTTGAAGTCAACGAAGACATGGCAAAGAGAGTAAAAGCGGCTTTGAGGCCAACCACAGGACTTCATGCAATACCCAAGCCCACTGGTAGAGAGTCAAATAGGCCTAAACTGCGGAGGAGATCAGCAGAGAAGAGGTCCCTTTGTGGAGTGAGCATCATTCAGAATTTACCACTGGAACTACTGGCAGAGATCGTATTGATGTTGGACGTATACAGCATTCGAACACTACTTTATGCAGTTCCCCAAATTCGTCCCTTGTTCGCTATTGTGGTCGATGGTGGCATGGAGGCTAGGGAGCCAGAATTCTTTGTCATACCGGGGATTGAAGTGTTATCACTGAAGGCATTGAGGGAGCAGAGCCTTCAAAAGAAAGGTATTCATCTGATTCTGCTGTACGAGATAATCCAACAATCGATGGATCCCGAGAATAACGAAACAAGTCCTTTAGAGATGCAAAACATTATCGATGGCAACAATCTTCTAGACCCTCATAACGACAAGTACTCAGTTGTTTATCATCTACAGCTGTACAAACCATCAACCACAAGAAACATTCCCCTTTATGCAGATACTTTGTACACTGTACAAATGTTGAGGCGATATCTTGGCTCTAGATTCAACTATCATCTAGAGACCAGGTACCTCAAGGAGAAGTTCCAACAACCTCAGATTGTTGCTGATCGGTACTGGGGCGTTGGAAAAGCTACTATGGACATACAAGAAATTAGTGATCGGGTTCTCGATAGGCTCATGAGGATGGCCACCACGGAAGTTGAGTTGTATGGGCGTACCAAGTTCTTTGATTATTCATTCCTTGAGCTCAGCGAGCTTACACTGCACTTCACGTCTGATGATCCGAAGCGACCAGTGATCAAGAACCTCTATGCACCTCAGCTCCAATTTTTGACCATTTATTATCATCAGCACTTTCCACACATTGAGAACCTGAAAGTGTGCACTCAAAGAGATCCGAAGAGCACAGAAGTGAACGATTACGCTGTCCTTCGACTGATTCATATCGAAGCACAACCTCTTCTACTCTCCGGCCCACTTGCAGCTGTGAAGACTTCCTCAAGGGCAATGGAGGATGTGGACTTTTCATTCACGCGCCGTTTCCAAGTTGTGCATGTTGTGGGTGGACCCGATGTCATCATTCGTCGCTTGAACTACAAAAACACAAAGAAGCTGTTCTGGAAAAGAGCAAACCACCAGCACTCAGACTCGGTTGATGTTAAAACCATTAGGACACCCGTTCTCCAATCCCTCTCTCTTGAATCATTTCTTCCGGGCTTTACTGTTCCTAAAATGACTGGTGGTAACATCTCCATGACCTCACTTTCATTGATCTCACATGCTCCTGGATTCAACGCAGATTCCATATTGAAGGAAAGATGGCGATTGCAGTACGCACGCCACATATCTGTGATGAGTACTGCCAATCCAAATGTACCATACGGTCTTATTGCAATCCCAGACCACATACTGGACTTTATCGAATCTGGTACCGGCGTGCTCTTCATAATTTATGGCTGTATTATCTCACGAAAGATGTTCGACACAATGTTAACAATTTCCACATATACAACGTCTAAGCCTCTGCTTTCCATTAAAAACAATTTTTTTCCTAAGAATGAGAAAGAAAGTCTCTGATTTCTGATGTTGGCAAAGTGTTGCTGTGTGCAAGCATTTTATACCGTATAGGGCTAGTCGAGGTTACTAGAATTACCAATACAGCACTGGGAATCAAATATATTAGTGAAGAACAGTGTTATAAGCTGCCAATGTATTACACTAGCTTTTAGCTGTCTTGAGCATGAATATTACATCAAAAACAATGGACGTCGGATAAATACACAAGACACTCCAAAAATCGAATCATAAGAGACATCAAACAAAAAAAAAAAACCTTCATATACATCATCAGAACTTCTCCTCTCTCTGGATCTGATCATCATTACTCACTTGAAGGACTCTCAGTCCCCAAGATCCGATGATGTTAAGCATCCCTACTCTCCATCCACGGAACAACGCTTCAATACCACCATTCTCACCAGGGAAGTTATAGATGTCATACAACGTTCTGTGAACACCGGTGTACCCACCAAACTTGGCGATAAGTTTCTCAGAAGGATGTATCTTGAGTGGGTTTTCGGACGAGTCTGCATTCTTGAGGAGGTAAGAAACTTGGGCACGTCTGAGAAGGGTTTCTAACGGGAGCTTGACAAAAAGTTCGACAAAGCTGGAAACCAAGTTAGCAGCTCCATGTAGAGTTGGATAATTTAGACCATCAATGCCAAAGTTCACAAAGAGGATATATGGTGTCACCTTCTTGAAGATGGATGTTGCAGCCGTGTGCAAAAGTGTTGGGAGAACAAGGGATAATGGACATGAAAGGAACTTGAGATTCTTGATCGAGTTACGTAGACTGCGTTCAGATCCAGGAATACGAGTAATCACTAGCCGTGTACGAATCAAATCGAGTGGTGCAAGAATCAAGCCCGTGATCATCGATGCCACAAGCGAAAGTAGCAGTGTAGTGGTTGGCTCAGGAGAATGTGTGACATCAACAAAAAATGGGTCAGGGATGTGCAAGAATGGAGAGATCAGACCAGTGAGCCATGCTTCCATTGTAGCTGATAGTGCGTTGTATACGAATGTTGTGTTTGTTGCTCTCCATAGGCCTCTAGCACCCTCTTGTGAGAGAACAGCAGACATCATATCCACGGTATTCAGCGACACCGGCTTGAGGAATGTATCAGCTTCACTTTTGATGACTCCAGTGTTGGTCTTTGAAGTGGAACGTCTCGCTGGTCTTGTACGCTTGCGGAGCACTTGTGAATTTTCACCCTTTGTCTGGAAGTATTCAATTTCTTCTTCATATTCGTCATCTTCCTCCACACTCTGGCTTGGAGTCTTCTTCTTTGAATAGGTGGTCCCAGTCTGGGTCTGAATGTCACCAACTTGTAACAAGAGCCTTGACACCTCAAAGGGCTGCGCAACAAGGATCTTCAAGTACTGCTCCATGAAGCTTCTTACCAATGACTTTCCCAACTCCCATAGATTGTGCCAGTCAAAGTACTCACCGATCTCAAGATCGGCATACACGTTCTTCCGCAATCCCGTAGAGTAGTTATTCCTAACGAGATCACTGATTGTTCTAGCATTGGCATGTGGTCTACCAGTATATGGCCCAGCAACACGGGCAGAAGAGCGTGCCAGCTTGGAGGTGAGCGTGGCTCCGTGCTCATCGACAACACCGACCCCGGGACGGAAAACAGCCGGGTAGTTTCCGTTGAAAGTGTGAGGGTCGTGGTATGGGCGAAGGACCTTGGAATCTGACATGTTTTTAAGCGTTCAGACGCGTGAGAGGGCCGGAGAAAGAAAAAACAGGTCACACACACTCAGTAAGAACGAAGAACCAACAGACACAGAAACAAAAAAAGGAGTCCAGAATTGATACGCTTAATAAATAGCGTTGGTGGTTGTACCTTTTTTTTTCTATTGATCCCAAGTGGCGCCAGTTGTTTGTATCCCTTTTTTGGTTTGACGGTGGTTCGGCCACATCTGCGTTGGTGTCTGGGTTTTTCTTGGCCAATATATATATGTGGGGGTATTTGTAGTTGTTAAAATAGTGGATATTCGTTAGAAAGTTGATAAAAACATGTTGAGACACAAGAGTCTATATATTTTTGGTTCAACTTTAAGAGCTGTTAATTTTTTTTTCGTGGATCCGTATAATCACATCGATATAGGTCCTTTGATCTGGGCTCTTGAAGATGATGTCGTTCTCAAAAAGGGCATTCAGATCAATGATAGCTGTAATTCATCACTTCCCTGGATATCTCCTCTCTTAGAGACGTATCGCCTTTTTGGGTGATATTGAAAGCAGAGAAACATAGTAGAGAAACCAACAATGCCAGTATAGAAACATCATGCTACCTTCTTCTTCTTCGTCCTGCTTGCCATCTGTCCTCCTTCAATAAATAACCACCCAACATACGATCCAAGCGCAACAAAGGCGATCATCATCAGCACCAAGGGGATCTTGATGGCAACCTCCTGTGGTGGGAAGCACTTGTGTACAAAGGAGTCCTCATCGATGAAGGGCTGTTTTTTGATGTTTGTTTAGTTTCCACAAAAAAAAAGAGGCTGTTGAAAAAAAAAGATGAATGACATACCAGTAAGAACACCCAAACCAGCCAATAACAGAAGGCCAGACTCCACTGAACCAGCATTACCACATCAAATATTTCACCCGAGTGTTTTGCAGAGTGGTGGCCCACACATTATAGAAAACACAAAGAAAGTTGGTGTCCGGATGTCCGAGTTTCCGACCGCGAACCCGGAGCTTGCTTTCGGTTCTTCTCCTCTTTCTCTCTCTTTTCTTTCTCTCTCTTTTCCCGATTACACCGATCACAACCTTCAAAAAACAAAGCAAATGTTCGCTGCCAGAACCCTTCGTACACAGGCCTTCAGAGCCCCATCCCTCGTCAGAACCAAGGTCACCCTCCCAGACTTGGACTACGACTACGGTGCGCTCGAGCCATACATCTCCGGCCAGATCAACCAGATCCACCACACGAAGCACCACCAGACTTATGTCAACGGCTACAACCAGGCCATTGAGCAGCACGCTGAGGCTGCTGCTGCCGGTGAGGTCTTGAAGTCCATTGAGCTCCAGAAGGCCATCAACTTCCACGGTGGTGGTTACAGAAACCACAACCTCTTCTGGAAGAACCTGGCCCCAACCTCCATGGGTGGTGGTGAATTGCCAACCGGTGCTTTGGCCCAGGCTGTTGAGAAGGAGTACGGCTCCTTCGACAAGCTCATCGGCCTCACCAACGCCAAGCTTGCTGGTATTCAGGGCTCCGGATGGGCCTGGATCGTCAAGAACAACGAGAACGGTGCCATCGAGGTTCTCCAGACTGCCAACCAGGACACTGTCGACTCCAGATACACTCCATTGGTCGCCATCGACGCTTGGGAGCACGCCTACTACCTCCAGTACCAGAACGTCAAAGTTGACTACTTCAAGGCCATCTGGAACGTTATCAACTGGAAGGAGGCCGAGAGAAGATTCACTGCTTGAAACTCTCTCTCTCTCCAATTCTTCTTGAGTTGACGATTTTATTTAGACAGGTGGGCTTTGTTTCTTGTGTATTTTTCTGCTTTGTCTTTTCATATTCTCACACCACACACAATTCATCATATATGCTAATTCAATTGCTTGTTGTAGACAAAAATCTTGGAAGTGTGTGATGACAGGCTATGAATAATGCCTGCCCTCTGATTTGCCGGACTTAGTGTGTGCACCCAGTAGACGGCTATAAACTTCTAGTTGTTCTCAAGAATCCTATTACTCTTCAATTGTCTATTTTTTTTCATTCGCATCTAGCACATCTCCAAATCCCGATGAGTTTCTTTATGTGAATTCCTGGAGAAGCCCTGACTAATCGATTTGGCTGCTGCCCGGTTCAGGCAGCATTCGGCCGGTGATCGGGCATCGCTGAAAACGGAAAGGTTACACAGCCCTGCTCCAGATGGTTATGAGCCCTGCAGTTTTGGACCCGACTACTACTTTTTTTTTTTCATCCCCCCTTGGAACTAAACATCATGTCTCTTCAAAAAGTGACACAAAAACTGTCCAGACTCTACCCCCCTCCCACGAAAGAACAATGTCTGATTTACACGATCTGTGCCGTCTATCGGTACGTCCAATCACCAAGAAACACTACATCAGAGATCTACAATACTACCTCTCCAATGGTATCCCAGCTACGTATACATTGGAAGAGGCTGCAAACTTTGAAGCTGGTATTGAGGATGATGGGCTTGCTTCTACTACAACCCCATTACATCTGATCTGTCGCTCTATTCCACAAGATATGACAAAAGAAGAAGAGTCGGTAATTTGTGAAATGATTGAAGAACTCTTTAGTTGGGGTGCAGGATGGAACTTGGTTGACGATGAGCAAAACACACCGGGTGATGTCTTGTTCAAGAGAGGCATGAGAGACACGAAGTTCTATGAGATGATAGTGGACGCCGGAGTCAGAGCTGAGTTGCTGTTGAGAAAAGTGAATGACAATATTGAGTTCATTGACGATGAGGAACTTGAGTTACTTCAACAACAACGTGAAGATGGCGCTCCTGAACTTGTCGAGACAATTGATGAGGAACAGCAAGTGACAGAAAAGGAAGCAGCTATGCTTGCAAAGGCGGAGCAGATAAGGCAAGAAGAGATTAACGACCCAGCTGCAACACAGTCAACTTACCTCAAAACAAAACTCGAATACCGTGATGGCGCACTCATCACCAAGGACCAGAAGGATGGTGTCATGATGGATTGGGAACACGACCTGATGCGTGCTGGCTGTGAAACTATCTTCAAATCCGTCGAAGAGCTTGCGCAGGATGATGTAGATCTCCAGGATATCACTGTTCTCAACATTGGATTCGGCATGGGCATTATCGATACTATGATCCAAGAGAAGAACCCAACGAAACACTACATTTGTGAAGCGCACCCTGACGTGCTGTCAAAGCTCAAAGCAGATGGATGGTATGAAAAGAAAAACGTTGTGATACTTGAAGGAAGATGGCAAGAAACGTTACCTGACTTGTTGAACCAAGGCGTTTTCTTCAATGGTATCTACTACGATACGTTCTCCGAAGAGTATTCCGACATGCTTGACCTCTATGACCTCATCGTTGGTCTTCTCAAGCCTTCTGGAATATTCTCCTTCTTCAACGGTCTCGGTGCCGACAGACAGGTTGTGTATGACGTCTACAAGAAGATCGTTGAGATTGACATGAACAATTATGGATTGGATGTCAAGTACACGGAGCTTGATACACCATCTACGACATCCACAGAGTTTGACGGGAAGGACGAGTCCGAGTGGAAGGATATCAAACGTGCTTATTGGAGATGTAAGACGTATTACCATCCGGAGATTAGATTCATGTGATTTTTAATACTATGCATAGAAGTAGTTGATCTTCAGAGTGCTGACACAAAAAGTATCCATGTTTTTAAGTAGACTTCATAGCTTCTTCTAAAAAAGATAAGCCAACATGACCTTAGAACTCACAGTTCTCCTTCTCGGACTCATCAGCATCAATGGTCGAAAGCTCATATTTCTTCGAAGGAAGAGGTGATAATGTGCTGCGTCTGTTCAAATATGAGTTCGTACTGATGACTCTACTCCCAAGAACGTTCCCTTTCACTGGTGAACCCATTTTTGGAGTATCAAGTGCAACTTGAGAGAAGGCTGTTGCTCCAGCAATTGATTTAAGTTTACTGGTGTTGAATTGGATCCATCTGTCGTTGAGCTTGTCATGCTCCTCGTGTAAGGACTTGAGATCTTGGTAGCGGGCTCTATACGTCTTCTCCAACATTTCAAGTTTGGTCTCCAATACAGCCTTTTCAGAAGTTAGCGTAAGAATGGTGGCTTGTGTTTCCGAGCGCTGACGTTCTTCTTCAAGCTTTTGCCGAAGCACTTCAATCTCTTTATCCTTGGCTATGAGCTGCTCATCCTTGGATGCAATCAAGGCAGAGCTAGATGCACTCGTTTGGGCGGATATTAGTCCTTCAAGTTTCTCGATGGATGTGTTCAACTTGCTCAACTGTGGTTCAATGGCGGAAGTCAAGTGCTCGGTAGAACCTTGTTCTGTAATGATCTTCTCAATGGATTCAAACTTCCCAGTTTGTGAAGCAAGCTCACGTTGAATACACTCAGAAACTGATTGGGTAGTCGCTGTGACTGTAGACGTCAAAGTCTCGATATCGTCTTTATATGACTTGTTTGATGGTAGGTCCTGAGTGCACTCTTTCAAAGTCCTGATGTCGTCAGAAGAACTTCTTACAAGTGTTATGAGTTCCGTAATCCTCTCGACGAGATTGGATGGGTTCAATTCAGTCTTTAGATCATCTTTCCATGTAAGTGAAAGGCTTTTGAGTGCACCGATCGCATCACTTGACAACAATTCCCCAATCGTTCCTTCGATGGATTTGAGTGACTTTGTGATGTCCACCTGAGCCACTGAAATGTCCTCATGTCTGGCGCAGCTCACACCGAGTTCCTTCATTGTGTTCTCAACTGATTCTGAGTGTGATGATGATAAGGATGCAATAGATGCCTTGATGTTTTGGATCTCCTTCAAGATATCCGGGTTACTTGGTCCGTCAGATACCACATTGAGTTGTTGCTGTATTGACTCAACTAGACACTCAACATTAACGAGTTTTTCTGACACACTTTTCTCCAACCTGTTCGTAGCCTGTTGGAACTCTTCGTTGGATACTGAAGAAGATGTTGCTTTTGATGCTGCCGTGGTTGATACATTCTCGAGAAGGTTCTTCAAATGGGAGTTGTTGTTGGCGGATCTGTCGTGAAGATTCTCAAGGTCAAGCTGCGTCTGCTTCACTGCAACTTCAATGCTAATGAGCAAGTTCTTCAAATTGCTCTGTGAATCGACAAGTCTGGTCATTTGATATTCCATCTCTGTCGTGTCGGTGGCTGTAAACTGGAGTTTTCCCACCGGTGACGTTGGACTCTTACTCTTGCTTGGCGATGTACGAAGCATTTGTGGTGACAGCGGCAATGGTGGAGGGTTTCTCATAGGATCGCTGCTGTCCCAAAGGCTCTTAGTCTGCGCTGGAGAGCTGAGACCTGCTTGTTTCTGGCGGGTTGGGGTAATAATGCCCTGTGGAACGTTCTCCTTCGCTTTCAACTCGTCTGTACTATCAACCATTATTGAATTGCACGTGTCTTTTGGGTACCGCCCGTACGAAAAGTGTTCGAAGCGGGTTGTTGAAAGACAGCTGTTGAGACTTGGAATGGGGAAGTTTGATCGTTTGAAAAAAAATGTAAACAAACAATCCGAATTTGGGGTTTCCGACCTCCAAGATCCGAGGGTATCCCAGTCAGGAGTTTTTCGCGGAACCTTCCGAGGCTCGGCGTATTTTCAAGCACTGCGAATCTGTGAGCACGCCGGCGAAAAATTGGACGCACTTTTCATATTTTTCACTGGCAAGATCGAGCCCTTTGGAGCCACTCAATTCTTGAAGTCACATAAACATCAAAAATGGCTAAGTTCATGAAGGCTGGCAAGGTTGGTACGTACCGTCTAACCTGACAATGCAACAGAGACAATATCCACACCGCTCCCACCGACTTAATATAATGGAGAAGAGGCACGAAGGATTTTTTTTCACATTACACAGAGATGCGGTCCGCAGACCAACCATCACTGCAAGTCACCAGCAAAGTCACTCCAAACAGTACTATTCCGAGCATAAGCAGAGTCATATATTATTCAAGCTCTCAAGTATTGAAGAAATGGGTCGAAAGGAGATAATATTAGTCAGTCATAAGACGGCACACGATCTGTGCCTCCATGAGCATCGCAACCACAACCTCCACCAGATGTCCTTCAAGCACCGAAGAAATTACACATATGATCATGTCCATCCATTCTTATAATATTAAGGAGAGCGGAGTGAAATACTGGCTGTGCATTTTTTGGAAACCCCGAACCTGTTACTAACCGCAACCCTATAGCCATTGTTGTCCGTGGCCGTTACGCCGGTAAGAAGGTGGTCATTGTGAAGCCACACGATGAGGGCTCTAAGGCTCATCAGTTCCCACACGCCCTTGTTGCTGGTGTCGAGAGATACCCAACCAAGGTTGGTAAGTCTGCTGGTGCCAAGAAGGCCGCTAAGCGTTCTAAGGTCAAGCCATTCATCAAGGCTGTCAACTACAACCACTTGTTGCCAACCAGATACACCGTTGACATTGAGGACTTCAAGGCTTCTGTCTCCACCGAGACTTTCGAGGAGCCAACCCAGAGAGAGGAGGCCAAGAAGGTTGTCAAGAAGGCTTTCGAGGAGAGATACCAGGCTGGTAAGAACAAGTGGTTCTTCACTAAGTTGAACTTCTAAACTATTACATTAGCATTGGTTGACGAAAAAAAATACAAAATTCATTAAGGTTGTACGTCTATGTAGAGTAGAATTATGCTCAGTTGTGATCGTGGTTTATATACAAGCTTGTAGGATCAAATGAAAGGAGTGCGACTTCCTGTGATGTACTTTTTATCATCCATGTATGGCTGAAGTGGTTCAGGAATGGCAATTGTTTTTGTAACGGGGTCATAGAAGTTCTCGATGATGGCAACAATAACACGGGGAACAGCCATGGCGGTACCATTCAGTGTATGCACAAAGTAGCTCTTGCCATCCTCCGAACTCTTGTACTTGGTATGAAGTCTTCTGGACTGGAAGTCTGTGCAGTTGGAAGTAGATGTGACCTCGCCAAATGAGCCTCTGCCAGGCATCCATGCTTCGATGTCATACTTCTTGTAAGCCGGGGATCCTAGGTCATTGTACGGCATGTTAATAACCTTGGCAGACAGACCAAGCGAAGTTATCAGGTCCTCCTGGAACACTCTGAGCTTTTCCAATTCGCTTGTGGATTGATCTGGAGTCGCCCAAACAAACAACTCCACCTTGGTGAACTCGTGAACTCTGTAGAGGCCTTTTGTGTCTTTTCCTCTAGCACCAGCCTCGGCACGATAGCTTCGACTGAGACCAACCGTTCTGATGGGGAGTTGAGCTTGTTCAAAAGTTTTGTCGATTCCAAGACCAGCAAGAGGAATCTCTGCGGTTCCTGTGAGGCATAAGTCTCCGTTCACCAACTGATAGGTCTGTACCTCGTTGTTCTGGTCTCTTGGCTTGAAGCCACAGGCATCAGCAATCTCGTTCCTCACAATGGATGGAGGAATGGCCATCTGGTATCCGTGCTTTCTGGCTGTCTTCAGTGCAAACTGAACGAGTGCTTGTTCGAGGAGAGCACCATCACCAAGAAGGTAGTACCATGAAGAACCACTAACTTTGGCAGCAGCAGCCATGTCAAGAAGTCCCATTTCAGCTCCAATTTTGACGTGCTCGAGGGTGGTATCACTCTTATACTCGTCTCTTGGGTTAATCCAATTGACGATCTGCTCCCCGGACGTTACTGATGGGTCAATCGCGTTCGGCACCAGATCCACAATGGATCTCAGTTCTGACTCTATCTGTTTGAGAACCTGTGAGAGTTCCTTGTCGGCGGCTCTGTTCTCAATTTGCTTCGCTTTCAAGCTGGAAATGTCTTCATTAGCCGCCATGGCTTTCTTGATTTGGCGCTGTAGCTGATTTCTCTGTTGTAACAGCTCATTGACTTGCAACATCTGAGCCTTCTGCTTATCATACAGCTCGGATATCCTGGAGATGAGCTGTATTGTAGGCTGTGGGAGCTCTCTCTTTTGGGCGGTCTCCAAGACAGAGTCCAAGTTGGACACAATGCCCTTGATGTCGAATGCGGGTTTCTTCAGCGCAACATTCTGTGCTGCCTTTGACGCGTATTGGCGGGCAAATCTAGTAGCCAAGCTCTTTGTTCCTCTGGGTAGGATCTTGCTCATGTCTTGTTGGGATAGAATATATTTACAAAGGCTTGACAATTGCACCACATCGAAGCCCTTGAATCACACTGTTGTTGCGCATACCATTTCGAGGGCGCCGGTCACAGCGTAGTTTTTATTAAGCAAACAGGCCCGTCATTCTCAGTCTTAACTCCTTCTACTATAGCCAAATTTAACACGGCGGCTACTGTTTTCTTCTTTCATTCTGTTGAGCTTGCCCTGCTATTTGGAAAGCTGATTGTCTGAAACTTTTTGCCTTTCCAGTGGTCTAGCAGCGCTTACACAGACGCCACTACCGCCCAGAAACAACTTTGGTGGTGTTCTTTGGTTCAAATACAGAGGCAGTACACATTCTCCCTTCAGACTCTGTGACCCTTCTGGAAGTCGTTTGACCAAGAGCTGTGCTTTCAACTGAGCGCTAAGGTTCACAAATACTCATACAATGCTCATCACCAAGAGGCAGGAGAAGCTGTTGGCAGATGTCACAGAGCCGCTACAAGAGCTCATTCAGAGCATCATCAATGCCTCTGATGCTGATCTTCCAGCTATCTTGAACAAGAACTTGAAGTGGGAAACCTCTAAGAGCTCTCTTCTTCATTGGGTACAGGTATTGAACAAGTTTGATGCCATCCTCGAGAAGATCACCACTAAGTACGGCTTAAGTGAGGACAGCTGCAAGCCTGTGATCTTTACCAACCAAGAAGTGGAGCTGCTTGGCTCAGTCTTAGACTTCACACATATGTTGTTGGACAACTCAACTAATAAGGCCGTCTACTCTTCCTCCCACAGACTCTTTGACTTGTTGAACTCCCCAACGATCCCAGTTGCCACAAAAGCCCTCAGATGTCTCATTGTTTTAGGCAAGAGATATATGAAGCTAAAGTACACATCCAGGTTATTCGTCTTTGAAAGAAAATTATCTGAAAGAATTTTGTTCTACGCCCAATTCTTACCAGCATCCACTTTGACTGCAAATACCGGCTCAAGCAGTAACATCTCACTCATTGACTTCGTGAAGGAGTCTCCTCAGATTCCAGAGAAGTGGAAGAGCATTGAGTTTGTCTTCTATCCATCCGAGCAAGAGGTGAAAGCCTCCAATACCATGTCCGCATCTCAGTCATCTGTCATGGACTCTCCATCCGTTAAGAGATCAAGAAGCAACCAAGCCACGCCCTCGCCATCAAAGAAGAAGTCAAAACACTCACAGAAACCTCAGAGAGGTGATAAGGTTGAGCACTTCGTTATGTCCGCCGAGAATGTTCGCAAACACAGCCTTCAACAGATCTTCGATATTGGTTCTCAAAGAGTGTCACCAACGTATTGGCTCAGATTTGGTCTTGAAGCTACTTTGAATAAAGCATTCAATGGTAACTCCTACGAGAATATCAAACTGAGGCAGGATCTTGTTGTCTTGAAGAGTTTGGCTGTTGCTTTCCTTGTCTTGGTGAACACAGATTTTGACATCACATCCAGAGTCTTCGAGTCTGATCCTACGTTGTTGAGCTCACTCATTGACTTGATCAACTTGCATAATTCAGTTCCTCTTGCTGTCAGAATGGGTGCAGCTCAGGCATTGGAGTGCATCGCTTGCAAAAACACACGGTCAAGTGAGATTGTAAGAGGATTGGCAGGAAGCGTCTCGCATGGTCTTGTCTTCCAGAACTTGAGAGTCATTCTCAAACAACTCAGAAAAACGGAAAAACAGGAAGTCTCAGAAGAGTTCAACTTGCTGTTCTTCAACTTGATATCATACCTTTGCATGACCAAGTCCATGGCATCCATTCTTGTGGCTGCTGGCTTGATCCAACATCTCACTGAGTTTGTCAATCTCCCGACTGACTTCAAAATCACCACAGCTGCCGCTATTCATTTGTTGGAATCGGTTGTATCGCACTCTACAGACCATATCTCTCTGTTTAGAGACAATAAAGGGTACGAGTCCTTGATTGCTGCCGTTGGTAATGAGGTTGACTTTGCTCTTGCCAATCCTGGATATGCTGGTGGTCCACCAAAGCTGACTATCGTACACTACACCATTAGTTTCAAGCAAGCTAACTTGATTCGTTCCTTGTTAAGGTTTGTACAGCAGTTGATTCAGAAGGAGAGTGGCGACCGTGCTAGAAACCTATTCGACTCCTTGTTTCTCAAGCACTTGAATACATTGTTGTTGAATACATCTATGTTCGGATACACTCTTGTGACACTGGCAATCAACTCTGTCAGTCTCATTATTCACAACGAGCCGACATCATATCCTATCTTGAAAGAAGCTGGTACTATTGACATCATTGTTGGCAACTTTGAGACATTCTTTGGCAAGTCGGCTGATTTGTTACTCAGTCTTCCAAGTGTCATTGGTGCTATTGCATTGAACAACGACGGTCTGCAGAAAGTCAAGGACAAGAAGTTGATTCACAAGCTCTTCAAGATCTTCGACAGTCAGGAGTATGCTAAGGTTTTGGTCCAGGATGACTCCTCGGACTTCTTGGGTACATCCATTGATGAGTTGGCAAGACACTATCCGGACTTCAAGCACCTTATTGAAGATGAAATGATTGCCTTGATTGAGAGACTCCCTGAAACCGGTGGTGCCATTCTTCCTAGACCAAGAATCTACCAGTCTCCAGAAGGATCATTTTACCACAGCCAGGAAGATAAAGTCATTGACGACGAGGAAGGTTCTACAAGCTTGGATACTTGGGAATCTATTGAACCTGCATACGTTCTTGAGAATGCAGCTGTTGTCTTGGGGCATAGCATCCAAAGTCGTACGTGGTTGACTCTCATGGACAGAATTCCTTTCAAGAAGTGGGTACCTCTGTTGGCGCTTCAGAATGCACCTTTTGACTATCTCTTCTCCAATGCTCTTTATCCTTTGAATGGGGCTCTCAAATTTTTCGATGATGAGAGAAGAGAGTATGCACCAAGGGAGCTTGTGAATGAGATTTCTAGATATGTCAAGCTGCTTGATGATTACTTCACTTCCAGCGATGAGGTTTCCATTTTCCAGAGATTGGATGGTGATTCCGAGAAGTCTGATGATCTTTTAAACAGACTTATCGCTGTGAACAATGTGCTCTTCTCTTTTGTTGATGTTTTCTGCAATCCATCATCTTTGTCTACCACTCGTGTTGATCAGTTGGCTACGTTTTTCTCTGATCCTGCTGGTGTGGAGTTGATCAGAAACTTGGGTAAATTACTCAAGAGAGTCACATTTGAGGAGTATGCTTTGACCTCTTCGATGCCAGAAGCTGTCTTCCAAGAGACTATGATGACTCAGTATGACGATGGTTTCCCACCTATGAGAATCTATCAACATGATCCACCAAAGGAGCAGAACAGCAAGTTCGAGAAAACATCTGCAAAGTTCAAGAACTCATGTCAGGTGAGACTTATTGGCCATAGACTCCATACCTCGATCATTGTTCTCTTCAACACATTGTTGATGCTCCCAACCACGGCAAGACAGGATTTCTCGTCCGATACATTCCGCGGTTCTGCTGTTCTCATCTCTCAGGAAATTGCTGAAGTGTTCTACGATCTCTGTGATGAATCTTTGTTTGACAAGCCACAAATGTTTGTTGTTTTGGTTTCCTCGTTGCAGTATTGCTACATCGATCCAAACAGTGACAAAATATTGACTGTGGCAGCGATGATGTTCTTGCAGAGGGGTGGCTTCTTGAGACTCAAAGATGCGCTGGTCCATTTCTGGGCCAAAATTGATCAGCTAGATGCTGTGAAGGTATCGGAGATTAAGAATTTGTCGTTTGTCAAGAATACCAAGGAGTGTGTCAACATTGCGATTGTGATGAACATTCTTGTGACTCTTTGCAAGATTGCTCACTATGAATCTCTTTCTGTTGTTAGCCACAGTCCTCGTTTCTATGAGGGTGCTTGGGATGGCTCTCTCACAATCAACGCCAACAACTTGGGTGCATCCTTCGTTGTCCAGGCGAAGCTCTTGGTATTCGGGGTTCTTAATTGCATTCTTGATGAGGAGAAATTCAGCTCGTGTGAGGCGGGTGAGAGTAAGATACCAGATGCTGTTATCATCGAGGTCATCAAGCTTTGCAAACTTGCATACTCTTCCAGTGGCGAGAGAAATTTGAATCAGTCTGATGGTTCTTTGTTTGAAATTGATTGGAAGAGAGTGAAGAATCCAACAGCAAGAGTGGAGTACCTTGTTACACTCGGCCTTACTGAAGCAGAAGCAAAGTCTTTGATCTCAAGAAGCGGCGGAAGTTTGACTGATCTCGATTCTGAAGAAGCACCTCAAGGTTTCTCTGATTCTGAAAGATGGAAACAAATTTACGAGAAGAGCAAGACAATAAAGTACGAAGTTTCGCCGCCTCGTCTTGTTGCACCACAGTACGCAAACTATCACACTGTGACCGAACTTGAAGATGTCAGGGAGATGAACAGTAGCTATATTGTCGATCAGGCTCTCTTAATTTGTCAGACATTCCCTAAGGTCGCTCCGACACAGGTGTCTGAGTTCTTGAACTCGTCTTTCTTGGGTGCTGGTAAATCCAATGTTGGGACGTTTGAGACAAACATCTTACAAACTATCTTGGATTTCATATATTCATTCACATTTGATGAGGAGGATTCAAAGAGTCTTGCTGCTATGCTTCGTCTCTTCTGTGCCCTGATCTCCAACGACACCATTTACTATGGCTCACATGCATCGCTTGAGAATTTCTCTTCCTACATATCGGAGGTGTTGAAGCCGGAATATGTGAACTGTGCCTGGTTTGCTGAGGCTTTGTCAGGTATGGTAAGAATTGTGTTTGGATCTCAGCTTCCAGAGAGTGAAAGATTGGACACACCCTGCATCCCAGTTTTCCCTACGAAAGCTCCAGCTTGCTACAAGGTTGAGCGTGAGGTTTTGGATCGTATGTTTGAAATCCTGCTTGAGGTTCCTGATATCACTAATGCTCGCTGTGCCTTGCCTCTCTGTCGTTTGCTCTCCGTCTATGCATCGACACCTGCCAACGCGTTGAGAATCTCGAAAGCCGGCGTTATTCCAAAGCTTCTCAAAGCTCTTGCTTATCCAAACCTTGAAGAGAATGAAAAGCCATATGCCCTTCACATTTCTTTTGTCTACTTGGTCAGAAAGTGCTATGAGTCTGATGCTGTTGTCCAAGACTTCGTTATCCGTGAAATCACCAGACAGTACCAGTCGAAGAACAAGAAAGAGGGAAAGGCCAAGACCAAAGATCTATTGACCGTTCTTCGTGATGCCAGTGGTGCTGTGATGAGATCTCCTGAAGTGTTTTTGAATGAAATAACCAAGCGCGTCAGATTCACGGACTTCTCAGAGAACGGGTTGAAGTCATTCACAACAAAGCTTTTCGAAGTTGAGGATGAAGATGTCAAGATGGCTGATGACGATAACTCCAAGAGTGACTCTGCTGCTGAACCTGTGGCGCCACTGAGAGACCAAACTGGTGTTGTGCATCTTTTGTTAACTGAATTGATGTCTACTGTGAAAAAGGACTGGATCTCCGATCGACCTCTAACTGAGAAAGAGAAGGAGGAGCTTGAGAAGGAAAAGGAGAAGTCTGAGCTGATGAAGCAGCCGAAGCCAAATCCATTGGAAAACGATCACTGTGCCTACATCATTTTCTTGTTGAAGGTTCTCACGGAGCTCTTGATCTCATATAAACAGAGTAAGCTTGAGTTCTTGACTTTCTCCAAAAAACAGTTGTTTAATGATGAACCAAGGCCACGTTCCACTGCTTTGAACTTCTTCTTGCATCAGCTTATTCTTGACGTCAACCCAGAGCTCCCAGCTGGTGAAAAGGAAAGAAGAAAGGTTGTCAATGAACTGGCACAGGGCGCGATCGTGGCATTCACTTCTACTATTGATAGCAAGAGCATAAAGGTGGATCCTAAGTCTGTTGATCCAGATATGACATTCATCAGAAAATTCACTACCGATACTATACATAAGGCCATTAAAGATGCTGCTATTTCCCCCATGACTTTGAAGGCAAAGGCGCTGAAGATTTCATTACTGTGCAAAGTTGTCCATGCTTTGTTGAATTCCAAGCT
The DNA here is from genome assembly GCA_030563225.1 of Petasospora hungchunana. Classification (NCBI taxonomy): domain Eukaryota; kingdom Fungi; phylum Ascomycota; class Saccharomycetes; order Phaffomycetales; family Wickerhamomycetaceae; genus Petasospora; species Petasospora hungchunana. Next base: position 18,646 of record JAKUBL010000043.1, read on the forward strand.
CACCAAGTATCTTGATCCTTTAACGGTTGAATTTGATCCTTATCACATGGCTGTTACTGTTGTGGAAAGCAATCTCCAAAGCACTCTCAGTTCCATCCTCTCAGACATTGATCTCAATTTCCAGGCTCATACTGTTCTCTTGGACTCAGTTCTTGATGTTTTGAGCTCTCTCGGCTCCTTGAAGGTCACTCACCAGGACCTTTTCAAATCTCTCAACCCAACGAGTGGAGCTGATGAAGAGGAAGTGGAGGAAGATGAGAACGACTTCAAAGAGGAAACGCCAGACCTTTTCCAGAACTCCACACTGGGTATGTATGACGTTGCCGAGATTGATGATGAGGAGGGGTTCACTGATGAGAATGACAGTTATGATGAGGAGGATGAAGAGGACGAAGATGAGCTTGCCGGTGATGGATCTCTCAATATCATCTACAGTGATGAGGATGAAGATGATGATGATGTTGCAATCATCGACATGGATGATGAAGATATTGTTGAGAGTGATGATGGTGACGACGACGAAATCAGTTCTGATTCCGAAGACGATGATGAAGATATGTCTGGGGAATCTGATGATGGCCAAGAATACGTCCGCTATGATATTGTTCCGGAGCTCGATGCCAGTGATCTGGATGAAGAAGGCGAAGATGAAGATGACGAAGGTTTCCTGAGTGACGAGGATGGTGAAGAAATTCTGTTTGATTCAGACATTGATGAAGCACTGGGCCAATTGGCTGAGCATGATCACGACCGTACCAATGGATCAGGTGTTGTTGCAATGGAGCTTGATCCTGATCTTGACGATGCCCTGGATAGAACAAGAGAAGAACAACAGACCAGCAGAAGATGGCGAATTGTTCACGATGCGGAAGACGACTTCGATCTCCCAAGCATCGATGAATCCGACGATGATCCTGAGTCAGAATTCACGGATGACGATGATCATTTGATTCGCTTCCCAGACTATGTTCAGCCATCCCATCTTCTTGATCGTTCTGAGAGAATGCGTGGTCGTGGAGGCCAATCCGCTTCGAACTTGGCGAACCGAGCCTTCGTCAATGAACTATTCAACTCCAGACAGCATGCTGGTTCCCGTGCCGTCAATCTTGAGACATATTACAACTATTTCGTTGATCTCTTGGATAGAACCGGACATGGTCGCCCAGATTTTGAGTTCTTTACTGGCCGTGGTCGCACAGGACCTACTGAGTTGAGAGTCATGTCTACCCACGAGAGATATAACGCTTTTGCCAGTACCTTCTTCACTAAGAATGACCCAACAAGAATCATGAACGCTGTTGTGAACAGCCTCTACGAGCCAAGTCATGAAGCTCACGAGGTGAAGCGCAAAGAGGAAGAGGAGATTCGTAAGGCAAAGGAAGAGGAAGCACGCAAGATTCGTGCTGAGCAGGAAGAGGAGCGCAAACAGCGTGAAATTCAGGCGCAGGAAGATAGAGGAGAGTCGTCCCAGGCACCTGATGAATCTGCCAGGGAACCAGTATGGGTTATGATTGGTGAAAGACAGGTTGACATCAGCGGCACTGATATTGATCCAGAGTTCTTTGAAGCATTGCCTGACGATATGAGAGAGGAGGTATTTACTCAACACATCAGAGAGCGTCGCTCCGAAGCTTCTCGGAATGGTGGAACTAGCACTAGAGAGATTGATCAGGATTTCCTTGATGCACTTCCAGACAACATCAGAGATGAGATTATCCATCAGGAAATGAATGCTGCTAGATTCAGTGAAACCAGCCGTCTGCTTAACCTCGGTGCTGATATTGATGATGATGTCTCCCCTGGAAATGCTGATGCTACTGAGCTTCAGGACAACAAGAAGGAAGAGAAGCAGAAGATGTTCTTCACGCCTTTGATGGACAAGCATGGTGTTGCCTCCTTGATGAGATACATCTTCAGTCCTCGCTCTTTCCACCAGAGACGCCACTTGTACACTCTCTTTGGACAGCTGTGTATCAACAAGCGTACAAGAGCCGAAGTGCTTGGATTGCTGATGGCCATTCTTCAGGAGGGTATAAGCAGCCAAGATGCGCTGGAGAAGGTGTTCTACCAGGTCTCTCTTAGATCTAAGTGGACTTCATCTTCGTCTCAACCAAGTGTCGCAACCAAGCTGACCGGAACGCCCCGTACACCATCCACACCATTGCATCCAAAGGGCACGCCAGCTCCAGGACAGTTCCCAATTCATGCATCGCCATTTGTGATTGCTTCTCAAGTTCTGGAAGCTCTTCAGTTTTTGCTTGAGTCTGATCCGCAGTTGAGATACTACTTCCTCACAGAGCATGAATCAATTGCATTGTTGAAGAAACCATCATCCGCGAAGAAGCCGCAGTTGATAAAGTCGTCCAAATTCCCTATTAATGCATTACTTGGTCTTTTAGAATTCCAGATTGTGAAGGAGAAGTCAGTTTTGATGGACTCTGTTTCTCGTATCATCCAAATTACCACACGTCCACTCAATGCTATGAAGAAAGCACAGGAGTCCTCAGAGAACAAGAAAAAGATCGAGCTACCTACGATGCTTGGAGGAAGTTTGAAAAACGTTGTTACTATTTTGGTTTCTCATGATTGTTCGAGTCGAACTTTCCAACAGACCTTGAGTGCCATGCAGAACTTGTTGGTTGTCAAATCGCACAATGTGTTCTCTAATGAACTCTCAAAGCATTCTACCAGATTGTCTGGTTTGTTGATCAAGGATTTACAAGTCATGGTTGAGTTGTTGAAGAAGAATGGTGAAGATGCACGTGACTTTGATGCTGACATCATGCTGAAGTTCACATCCTCCAGTTCTGACCAATCGAAGTTGTTAAGAGTTTTGACCGCTTTGGATTATTTGTTTGGTAATGAGAAGGCGTCAAGTGATGGTACTGTTGAAAACAAGGAGTTGACCAAGTTGTACACCACGTTAAGTCTTGGACCGCTTTGGGGCTCATTGAGTGAATCTTTGGACTTGTTCGAGGAGAATAAGCACATCACACATATTGCCACAACGCTCTTGCCACTTATTGAAGCTTTGATGGTGGTGTGTAAGCACAGCAAGGTGAAAGAGGTCCAAGCCAAGGATGCTCTCAAGTATGAGAGTCAGAAGTGTGATTTCACCAACGAACGCATTGAGAACTTATTCTTCTCTTTCACGAACAAGCACAAGAAGATTTTAAACCAAATGGTGAGATCTAATGCCAAGTTGATGAGTGGACCGTTCGCTATGTTGGTTAAGAATCCAAAGATTTTGGAGTTTGACAACAAGAAAAGCTACTTTGACAGACAGTTACATTCTGAGGAAAAGGAGAAGAGCAGTCTTGCGGTGAGTGTTAGTCGTGATCAGGTGTTTTTGGATTCTTACCGTTCTTTGTTCTTCAAGCCCAAGGATGAGTTCCGCAATGCAAAGTTGGAAATCACATTCAAGGGCGAAGCTGGTGTCGATGCTGGTGGTGTGACGAGAGAATGGTATCAGGTGTTATCGAGGCAGATGTTTAATGCTGATTATGCATTGTTCCTTCCTGTTGCTTCCGACAAGACCACTTTCCATCCTAATCGTACTTCATGGGTGAATCCTGAGCATTTGTCATTCTTCAAGTTCATTGGAAGAATCATTGGTAAGGCAATTAACGATGGTTGTTTCCTTGATTGTCATTTCAGCAGAGACGTTTACAAGAGTATTTTAGGTCGTTCTGTTTCTTTGAAGGACTTGGAGACGATTGATCTCGAGTATTACAAGTCGTTGATGTGGATGTTGGAGAATGACATCACTGATATTATCATTGAAACATTTTCGGTTGAGACTGATGATTATGGTGAAGTGAAGACGATTGATTTGATTCCAGATGGACGCAATATCTCTGTTACTGAAGAGAACAAGCATGACTATGTGCGTCTTGTTGTTGAGTATAGACTCCAGCAGAGTGTTGAAGAACAAGTTGACAACTTCTTGCAAGGGTTCCATGAAGTGATTCCTAAAGAACTGATTGCGATCTTTGACGAACAAGAGTTGGAGTTGCTGATTTCGGGATTGCCAGACATTGATGTTGATGATTGGAAGAACAATACGACTTATGTCAACTACACCTCCAACTCCAAAGAGATTGGTTACTTCTGGAGAGCTGTTCGTTCGTTCGACGCCGAAGAGCGTGCCAAGTTGTTGCAGTTCGCTACCGGTACGAGTAAAGTGCCACTCAATGGATTCAAAGAATTGGAAGGAGCCAGTGGTTCCACCAAATTTAGCATTCATAAAGACTTTGGTGCTACGGATCGTTTGCCATCTTCACACACCTGTTTCAACCAGATTGATTTACCAGCTTATGATTCTTATGAGACTTTGAGAAGGGCTTTGTTGCTGGCCATTACTGAAGGTCATGAGGGTTTCGGATTGGCTTGAATATTTTAAATTTGAATTTGATTTTGATTTGTATATAAGAATTGTTGATGTCGTAGGCGGTGCGAGCACACACACACAAAAGCGTAAAAATTGTAAACAGACGACAACCCCCCCCCCTCTCATCAAACCCATCAGCATCTTCAAAAACAAAAAATGGAGAATGACAAGGATGGTGAAGCCAAGAGAAGGAGAGATGAGCAAGTGAGACGAGCAAAAGAACGAATTGCAGAGTTAAAAGCTGAGAAAGCGACCAAAGAAGCATCAACAACCACACAAGGACGAGGCCTCAATGTTGAATTGCATCCACTTCTAACGGGCAAAACGCCTATTGAGAACCCAAATTTGCAGAAAGTGAATAAACGAGGCTTTGCAGTGAATCCATATCTCTCTGGTATCGCTCCTGCGCGTCAGAAGCGTAACTTTAGATTTGTGGAGAAGGGCCATTATGTCTCTGAAGCGACCAAGATGCGTACAGAGGCTGAAGTGGCAGAGAGAAAACGGAGATTGGAGGAGATGAGAAAGAAGGCCGGGTTGGAGCCTGTGAAAGAGATGAAAGAGGATGAGTATAAAGTTAGTGAGCCTCCGGCTGTTGAGTGGTGGGATTTGCCGTTTGTACAAGGTGATAATGATGAGCCCAACTTGAAGAACGTGTCAATGTATTTGCAACATCCAGTGCCCATTGTTGCGCCTTGGGAACGGCATTTGCCCGAGAACAAGGCTGTGTATCTGACCAAGAAGGAGATGAAGAGAAAGAGAAGGAACGAGAGAGCAGAGCGGTACCAAGAACAGCAAGATCGAATCAAGTTGGGTCTGGAGAAGGCGCCTCCTCCAAAAGTGAAATTGACCAACTTGATGAGTGTTTTGACAAATGATGCCATCAGAGACCCAACTGCGGTAGAGAAGAAGGTGAGGCAGCAAGTTGAAGAACGAAGATTGAAACACATTGAGACGAATGAATCCAGGAAGTTGACCAAAGAAGAGAAGCATGAGAAGCTCGAACAGAAGCACGAGAAAGATATTCAAAAGGGGTATTGCAGTGCTGTTTTTGTGATTGACAGGCTTGAAAACCCTTCACACAAGTTCAAAGTGGATACGAATGCCAAACAACTTGCGCTGGTGGGAACGGTGCTGTATGGCGGTTCGTTTGTCCTTGTCGTTGTTGAAGGCAGCGAGAAGAGCATCCGTTTCTACAAGAAGTTGATGCTGAAGCGCATCAAATGGGACGAAGGAGCCGAAGTTGACGGCCAATTCATCGACTTGAAAGGAAACAAGTGCCAATTACTATGGGAGGGCCAGCTAAAGGAGTTCAACTTTAAGCGATGGGGTGTCTTCAGGTCATCGGACGGGGACAATGGCGCACTGGAGTATCTCAGCCATTTTGGAATCGATGCGTACTACCGGGAGGCCCTTGCGAAGCGTTGAAATTACAAGAACAAGCGTTGTTTGTTATTTACAGAGTAGAGGAGGCATAGTGTGTGGAGACCTTACTGCTGGATCTTTGCGAGGATCTCAGAGTCTCTGAAGAGAATCACCTCGTCTTCACCCACCTTGATGGTGGAGCCACCGAAAGCCGGGATCAAAACAGTCTCACCGACAGCGACGTTCGGGGTGACCTTGTTGCCGTTCTGGTCGGTGAAGCCTGGCCCAACGGCAAGCACCTTGGCCTGGTTGAGCTTCTCAACGTTCTTCTCTGGAAGGAGGATACCGGAAGCCGTCTTGGCCTCTGCCTTGATTCTCTGGACGAGGACGCGGTCGAGGAGTGGCGCGATGGACGAGACAGACTTGAGAAGAGACATGTTCTTTTGCGTGGGGTGTGTTTGTGTTCTTTTATTAAGGAAGAGATGAGTGTGGTTTTATATAAATCTCTCCAGGTTTTTCTCTCGAACCTTCGACGGGGCCGAAAAAGACACCTTCCGGATCGGGCCATTTTCGCGTCTTTTCGCGAAAATTCGGTTCCAACAGGATCATCGTCGCCAATTTAGTCAAACTGGGGTGTTAAAATGCTGTTTGTAAAAGACTGTATAGATCACAATGGGCTCCGCTTACACGATTCTCGGCGCAAAAGTTCCTGCTCACTACGTAAGTCTCGACAAAAAAGCGGCTTTTTAAAACGATGTGATTTGGTGAAGAATTGGTGGACCGGCCACATTTAGCCTACATCAATTCAAATTAAAGGCCATGGTCACACACACACACACACACACACACACACACACACACACATCAATTGCACTCCATGACAAAAACAATTACTAACCACCACACAGATCTCCATCGCTACTCTCCTCTCTGCTGGTGGTATTGCCTACATTTCTGCCAGTGGCTCTCCAGCTAAGTCTGATGGTCCAAAGGTCGATGCCCCAACCCCAGTTGCTGCTCCACTTGAGAACAAGGCCGAGGATATTGATGTTGAGAAGTTGTTGAACGACTTCTTGAAGGACAATGAGGAAAAGAAGTGAGTTCTCCGTCTCTTGAGATATGACGTTTATATATGAATGACTCCGCAAATGATACATATTCTACACGTTGGTGTTCTTGTAGCATCTGGTACCCTCTTGATTGTATGTCATTTGGTCTCAAAATGAAAAGAATCATTTGTTTTTCAAGGATTGTTTGTGCTTTCAGAATTTATGTATGTACTCTTTTGAATATTATTGTTCCAAAAAGTGCGGTCTATTCCCAAGTTTCTATTACAACTCAGTTCAACAATGTTGTGGATCTATAAGATTAAGATTGTTCAGCCTGATATCATCAATATCACGTACTAATGACATGATTATATAAATTATACAATATTTTTGTTTTAATTTTTAGTATAAAATATCGAGCAAGACTTGAGAGATTGAACAGCTTATATTTTAATAAAGAGTTTACAAAAGTAAAAAAAGAATTCAAAATGATGCTTTATTAGTAAGAACATATTGAAACTATATATAGTCTTCATCATTTGGGAAATTCATACAACATCCGCTAATTATTTCCTCCATTTTAACTGCTATTTAACTGAGCCATCAGAAGCCCCTGAGATGTCTGGGTGTTTCTCGTTATCTTAGTTAATACATACTCACTGATTGCTTTGGAAATTCTTCTAAAAGACTTGAAGTACTCCCCATGTTTATCTAAATTCTGTAACATTATTTACAAGCTAATTTGAACAGTAAAAATAACGTCAATTCACTGCTAAATAGTCGCAGCTTAGGAGACTGTACTAGTGTGTGGGCATAACGATTGCTTAGTCCACTCGCTTCTCTTCAAGACATTACTCCTTCCATGTATATTGGAAAACGGAAAATGGCAAACCACTGGTGGTCGATTAAGCTCCAGGAAGTTATTGATATCATTCATTACCCGGTCTGCGGATAGTACATTTCATTATGGTCCCTGTAAGAGATGATGCTCTTTAGGTAGATCACTTTTTGTTATTAGAAGAGTTTTCTCACTCAGGGGCTTCTTTTACTTCTTCTTATGTCAACTTCTTTGTTTTAAATTAGTTAGATACACAAAAAAAGGGTTCTCATTATTCAAGACCACCCCTCCCTCCACATTGTGTGACTATAATATCACACTATCATACTAAGGATGTTGATGATGTATTGGTCCACGAGTAAATCGGATTTGCCTTTTGACCACCGACGATCCAACCTCTTTAAAAAGCTCTTCATCCGCCCCTTTTTCCCAAAGTACAAACATCTTCGAGGAGCTACAAAGGAATGTTCAGGATTTCAGGAGAGAGTGAAGGGAGTTCCTCATCCAGTGTTTCTCAAAAGAAGTTTGGAAGTTTCCTCAACAGTCGTATAGATTCATCTACATCATACATTACAGATGCTGTCAATTACAGACACAGGACTTATGACCTCGAACTTGTCAATAGTAATGAGGTTATTCCAAAGAACTATATGATTATCCGTCCACAAGGCCCACATAGGTGTAAACCTATTGAAAACTTGGAATGTGTCAACTCTCAAAGAAGTGCATTGAGGGCTTTGGGGAAGAGTATTCTTTCTAAGCAAACCCCTGAAGAGATTGTTGAGAGGATGTGCTTGATCAGCTTTAGGAGCTCAAGATATGGGTATTCAGAAGTAAGAAGGGCAAATATCTTCATTCAAAGTGATTGGGTTGATTGTGATTTGGCTCATGAGTTGAGAGTTATGCTATGTGGACTAGAGTTCCCACTAAAGTATTTGAACTATTCTGGACCGAAGATTCAGATTTATTTCAACAATATGAATGCGGTGGTGAAGTCATGTGCACTCATTATAGAGACTCCCGCAGATGTGGACTTGACAAAGTTGATTCCGTTGTTATTGAAAGACTTGCCAAAGAAGCAAAGAATTACTGCTAGCCAATTGCATGGATACAATTATCGTGCCAATGACAATAGAGAGTGCTTCTATCTATACAAGTCTATTGAAACGGAACTGAAAGCCCTGGGGGAAGAGTTGAGGAAGGGAAGGATGAGATTGGGAGAACTCACTGGTGAGATCATCCCCATCAACCATGATGATGACGACCCGGAGTCTGATGAATCCGGGGCTACGTTCTTCTCATGCAACTAATAAATCATTGACATTTCAAAAATAAACAGAACCAACATTAAAATATTTCAATTTGTTTCACTTGGAACACGTGCAGGCATTTGGAGCACATTTACACTCAGCACCACACGTACACTTGTCGGCACACTTGCATGTCTTTGGAGTGCTGCACTCGCATTTGGTGCATGTGCAAGTGGATCCACATTTGCAGGCAGTTTTGTTTTCACAGGAGCAAGCCATTTTGATTTGATTTGATTTTGATTTTGTTAGAGAGTGGAAGAGAGAGAAAGAGAGAAAAAAGAGATTGGGGGGAAAAATCGATGCCCTTTTATATAAACTCCGCTCAGCACAAAACGCGCAGATGTACAGCATAAAGAACGCGGAGTTGTAAAAAAACAAAAAACAGCAATAAAAACGCACAATGACAAACTCCGGATGGGGTGAGAGATAACGAATAATGCAGATATGCCTTTGTGTCTTTTTTTTTCAATTGATTCAATACTCTGATTTCATGGGGATAATTATGATGTCCAAATTCCTGTTTTATCTAAAATAAGTACAGTTAGGTTTATAAGACTTCATAGTGGCTTTTTGTGATGTATTATGACTAAGCAATGACTAAGCACACGTGACCTCTTCTAGTAGGGCTTTGGTTCTTTTCACTACTTCCAACCAATCGTTCAAATATCCCGATTCTGCCCACAATTCGCATGACTCCGACTTCGATTGGTCAGTGATGACGTCGAAACAGCTCAGTGTTTCATCTTTGAGTTGATTTTTGGATTCAAGAGAGAGTTGAGCCCATTTATCCTTGTTATTTTGAACAAACTCATCAATCTCTCCTTTGAAGACATCAGCCAATTGAGTCTGGTTGAGTGTGTCAAGTTTGCTTCTATCAGACAAAGCGACAATGAAAAGGGCAGTGGGCATTACAATACAACTTTCATCAATCTCAGCGTATTCAGAAGCTTTCAACTCCCGGAGTTGATTGGTGATGGTAGTGAAGGCATCATCATCTCTCAAACAGCCGTGAAGGAAACAACAAGCCATGTCCTCATCGAAGATCTCCACACCAAAAGCACCCATATTGTCTCTTTCTCACCAGTGGAAAGGGTTATACAAAAAGAAGAGAGAGAGGGGCTACAGACAGAATGTTTCAATATTATTTAGTAGAGTGCGGTAGGTGCACGCACTCATAGTAGTGTGCTATACGGGAAGATATACCATTGGTTCTGTATTCTTCCATCTGCTGATCTTGCCACGTACTTCAACTCTTTTGAAGTCCATTGATCAAAGTATTTTGCAGACCTTTGAGAAGTTGGTTGATTTTGGAGTGATTTACCATTGATGAGTATCTTTGTGGCATCTAATAGAGAAGAGATGAAGATGTTTGTATCATCTTGAAGATCGATTTCAACTTCAACTGTCATACCAGAGATCCCAGAGTCTTGTTCCAAATCCAAAAAGACGTTTACCAACGAGGGATAAATGTATCCAGCTAGACAAATCTTCACCACATTCTCATCAATGACAGAAGGAATTGATGTTAGATCCAGAGAAAGTGAATCAAGTTGTGGGAAGTATGGATCTTGGATTTTGGCCTTTATGGCAAACTCTGGAACGTATCCCTTCACACGAAGACACATTAACATATCTGAAACCGTATGTAGGTTGTCATATGCGATGGATAATGGAACTTCCCTTTGATTCCCACCAACACACTCTAAATGCAGAAACTCGAGAGACTCAGGACGGGTATTCATAAAGAACCGAGTCATGTCCCAAGCCTTTGTACTTCCTTCCAATGCAATCAAATCCAGCACTCTCAATGGAGGCGCTTCAAACATCGGTACAGGGTTTGCATCATCTTCAAGGACAAGACTGTATATCACCATCATCTCCAACGAGGGCATCAAGAACCCGGACATTTCGGGAAGCATGGGAGTACTCCCAGACTTTGGTTGAAGAACTTTCCACTGAAGTCTCATTATACGGCGTAAATCCCACAATCTGAGGGCACTCACTGGAAGACCGATGAGATTCATGTTCGCCAAAGGGAACCCAAACCCGAGAAGTCCCTCATCTTGAATTGGACCCATACATACGTGTGCTTGGTCATCAGTTTCGTGATGTTTACAAACTTTCCCATATGGATTTTGTGGACTCCAGCTCATGTTGATGATTGTGAGAGAGTCTTCAATGTCAAGTGCATCAAATGAAGAGTCATCATAAACGATTTGCGGGCAGAGAGTTGTGTTGAATGCAATCATGAGTGAGGAGAGATTAGGAGCATGAAGCTCAAGAACCGGATGGTCGCAGACAGAAGGGCACTCTCTATCAAATCTCGTAACAATAACACTTGTGTCTCTGAGTGAAAGGTTTTCACCAAAAGAATTGTAGCCGTGAACGTCCAAATATCCCGGATGCGTTGAAAGTTCCCAAAAGTTATCATGGAACTGATCCCTGACCAACGTTGATGTCTTGGATGTTGACATTCCAAACCGTTTACTTGGCGATGCCAACCCGACCGTACCATCAATCTCCAAATACAAGTCAGGTTCATGTAGAAGATCAAAATAACACCCAACCCTCATCTCTTCACACAGCCTCTTTAATGCATAAGCAGCAAGCCCATTCTCACTATGAACAGCAGCCACAACAGGGATCCCTTTGCTTAGCACTTGTCCATACATACACTCTTCATCCAGCGTCAATAGCCCCAAACCTAGATTGGTTTCAGCAACAGTACTCCAGAAAATGCGACACGCACGACCACCACACGCAACAATGGGATCAAAGTAGAACTCAACCATGTTGATCATTCTCAAGTATGGCAATTCCGCAGAAGGAGTACGATCAGGCACACCACAGTCACTGATGAAGACCATATACTTTGATATTTGCGGGAATGCATGGATCAATGACCGGAAAGAGTCGAGATCTGGAAGAACGGCATAGATGATCTTGGCTATGATGTGGTCGGGCAGTTTGAAGAGCGGGAATCTGGGCTTCTTGGGTTTCGGCTCGATCGAGAGCTTCTTAAATGCCTTTTTGAGTGAAAGTTTCATTGTTTTGAGTCAAGTTGGAGCTTCGAGATGGTTAGGAGGGGAAGCGTCATAATATATGCGTGGGATTATTATTTGCGCCTTCTTCGGTCTTTTTGTGGGGGTTATATGTGGCAATTCGATAGATATGGCACAAGTTACGATTGGACAAGAGTCCATTAATATTGTTAAAGACCTGTTTTATTGCCCCCCCTTCCCCCTTCCAGGAAAGAGGCTGCTGTTTCTTTGAAGTATATAGGTCCCCGGTATAGTTGCTATCTCCGGCTTGTCCGAGGCTCGACCGTGTTATCTCCGTGGATGACACAAAAACTTGACTTATAGAAGATATTCTCCCTACAAAAACAGTACACTGCTCTTCCTTCCTATTTGAATTCATTATCACATAAAATCCAGTGATCCAAGTTGTTGGAAGATTTCTTTGTTGCTGACAGATCTTGGAGTTTCTTGCATTAATCAATCAGTATGATAACGTAGAACTAAGGAAATGAATATGGTGCTTTGATGTTTGGATTGGGATGTACGGATTTGTAGTTTCCAGATTTTCGGAGAGTCTGTTCAAAAATGACTATATATTGTATTGTGTGTAGGGAGCTCCCTCGCAAAAAGAAGATTTCAACTCCTGTTAGACTGTGTCATATTATCGAGCTTTTGTATCGATACAGTGAACAATATAATACGTAATATACGCGATTTAGAGCCGTTGAAATAGGTTTATAACTCAACAGCAGCATAAATATCACTCAAGATAAGGTTTTTTGAGCCGGAGCTAAGCTGGCGGTTTCCCCCTCTGCTGGGGAAATGCCACAAAAACAACAATAGTACACAAACATAACAGTACACTAATACAACATATAATACAACCAAACACCACAAAGAAATAACCAATTCAAAGACAAGAGCATGGAGACCACGAAACAGATTGAGGAACGTTTCCAGTGCATCGTCCACGAATTGCGCAGTGACACCGACTGGGTGAATGTCAAACGTTCCATTGTTCGTGCCCCACAAATCATTAAAGAGAAGTTCAGAAGCTCAGATACACCCACAGACTCTGAATATGAAGCACTCTATTCCCAGTTTGTAACCACAGATGAAGCTCTAAATGTCTTGGAAAAGGAGTTAAAGTTGTCCGTTCATCATACGAAGCTCTTTTTAGATCACATAGTTGGACTCTCGGAGACGTTTACACAGTTGTTGAACCCAAAATTGGATTCGGAAACGGTTGGTTCTGACAAGTTCGTACTGGTTGGAAGATTCGTGACCAAATTGAAAGAGATTAGAGCGATCATCATGCCTAATCTTGAGTTGATCTTGAACAACGTCCAGGACCCAGTCTCGAAGATGCTTCTGGCTTCCAAGAAGATCAAAAAGAGCGTAAAAGAGAGAGACTTTGCCTTGTTGGATGTCAACAAGTACAGTGACCATCTCTCGTCATTGAAGTCCAGGGAGAAGCTGACATTGACATTGAAACAAGAACAGAACATCATCCGCTATGAGAAGAACTTGGAGTTGTCGAGAATGAAGTTTGACAAAATCAACAACACATTCAAACAGGAACTTCCACAAGCTGTTGCCATTATGAAACGTGCCATTGAGCCTCTATTTGTGGTATTGTACTACCTTCAGCTCACTGTTATGTACAAAATGTGGGAGTTGAATGCCGCTACCGACGACGACTTGAGGTTGAGAACCAAGGAACTGGAAATGTCGCCAGAATCCTTCGCCAAACACATCACAGATAGGCACCACAAGCAACACCGAGCATCCAAAGAGAAGCTTGACTCCCTCCATATCACTAAATCTATCCTTGAGCTTTCCCTCAATACAGAGTTTGATGGAATCTCTTTAAAGCATGGGGATCTGGCAAGTGAGATCCCCAGTTTGGCAAGAACTGAAATAGTCCATTGCACTGCCAAATATAACTTCGATGGTGAGGAGAGTGGAGACTTGCTGTTCAGGAAGGGAGATCAGATTAGAATCTTGGACCAGAAGACGTTGAACGGAGACTGGTGGAGAGGTGAACTCAACGGCAAGACAGGAATCTTCCCCAAAAACTACGTTTCTTTATAATACAGTACTTTCATTAAACTCACGCAAACACATCCTCCTGTTCAGCTTCCAAACTTCCCGTAGCTTCAATCTCATTGAAAGAGATGAAGTGATTTGGACGGTGCAACTCGTGGTAGAACTCCAACGGAACGTCAATTTTCAAATCATATTCTAGCTCAGCATTGAATCTTGTGCCCATGAACGTGTAGTTCCAAACACCTGTATTTGGCACCAAGAAATTACCCATGATCTTACTAGTCAAAATCATCTGTCCAGCATCGCCAAACTCCATTTTGAAACCTGGTGGTGCCATTTCCAAGTTCTTATTCACACGACCCCATTTGTATCCATCCTCACTCAAGGAGAAGAGACTAATGGACACGGATCCAGTAGTCAATGAGACTGCAAAGTCCATCAACTCAGTATCAGCGTTCTCGAATAGCTTGGAATGAGTTGTGACATCAGCTGCAGACATAAAATTATGTTCTTGACTCTGTGTATGGATCCATCCAATCAGCTTCAACCCATCAGTCCATTCACTTTCACACAATCTGGCCATTTGGACTTGGTTCAAATTACCCATCTGTGGAGGAATAACAATCGTCTTAATCTCCATAACCTTGTCATTATCCTTTGGCGAGGAACCAAACACGTATCCACCAATCTGCGTTCTCGTATCAGCAATCTGGATGAACTTCTTGAGAACATTGTTAGGCATGATATATGTGGTCTTGCTCTCACTCATCTCATCAGGATCTGTGTTCACATACACGTTCTTTGTTCTCATGTGCAACAAAGAAGCAGAAATGGCAAGCTTACGCCACTCAGTCTTGGAAGTGAACGCCTGTTGCTCATAGTTCGAAGAAACATGAGCAACAATCTCCTCACCTTGAGCATTACGAGTCTTGACTTTCATACCTGTCAATGCCTCCTCGTTCTGTCCATCAATTTCAGCCATCTCCTGACGCTCAGCAGATGGGGCCTTGATGTCCTGACCAAGAATCAGATCACGGATCTCTGCCTGTGTCAAAGATGTCACATTGATGTTGTGCTTCTTTCCATAGTCGTTCAGGATAAGATCACGGAGTTGAACTTCGACATCAACCCATTGATCAAGGGAGAAGGATGGCCAAATGTGGTGGTCCTGCGTCACAACAGATGAATCAGACTGAAGAATGAGCTTGGCACGTTCTGGGTTGATACTCAATGCACGAAGAAGAAGAATCACACGAGAGAAGGCTGTGAAAGATGAAATGGACTTCAACCAATCATCATACAAGTTGAATAACACCATCTGTGGACCTGTAGCCTTCAGCACCAAATCATGGAGCTTATCAATCTTCAAGGCAGCAGCAAATGGAAGACGAAGTTCTGAAGGACGAATCGAAATGTTTGGGAAGTCCAACATGTGAACACCAAGAGGATCCAACATGGCCCTTCTCGTGACAATCAACTGCTTTGGCTGTTCTTCTCTTGGCAACGAACGAATAAGGGCAGCAACTTCTTCAGCAGTCTTCCATTTGGCGAGCTGACTGAGACGTTTCTGACCAGCCCAAACAGAAGTGTGAATCACCTTCAAGAACAGCTGACCGGTCTTTGGATTCAAGATGAAGATGGAACCATTAATCGGCTTCGTGGTCAAGTTTCCTTCAACGGTTCTGTGGACCGTTACACGATACACATTTGTGTCATCGATGAATAATTGCATCTCATTACCAAACAACTCAGCATAGTTGTTTGAGTTCAAGAATGCCTGCTGTGGACGGGCTTGATACAATTGGAGGCCTTTGCAAATACGCTCACGCAACACAGCAATGGAAGGACTAACCTTCATGATACGCTTAAGGGCATTCTGCATCAATGGCTTGAAGCCAGGGAACCAAGTACCATACGCGTCATACATGTTGTAGGCGAGGTCAATACCAACAAGAGCACCTGTAGCAGATGGATAGAGATCGTCGTTGGTGTAGTCCAAGAACTTGGCACGCACGTAACGCGAAATGTCATGGGAATCGTAGTCACCGTAACGGAGCTGGACGTCAATCCAGAACTTGTCACTATATGCGGCGGTCATGTCATCATTAGAATCGTGAAGGAGAGAAGGTGTGCTGCATCCCCACTTGAATGCACCAGCGAGTGTGATATCAGCAGCGGAAGAGTTCATCTTATATGACTTTCTTGGGTGAATGGCCTCTTTCTGGACACTGTTGATTTGAAGAACTTCCATCTCCTCATCCAATGCCTGACACAAGTCAATAACAACACCCTCGTGAATCTTCTGCCATAGATGGGCACGGAAGATCTGAATCAGAGAAATTTTCAGAGTTGGAATCTTACCATGGAGGAAAATACCAGTCAAATCTAATTGCACCAAGAAACCAACGTACACATTGGCACGATTGATTGTAGGTGACCACCAGAGTGTGAAACGACGGTTCGGAATCTGACTCAGACCAGATCTTTGAGCATTCGTCAGCTTCTTAAATTTCAGCGAGTCCTCAAATCCAGATGCCTTCTCCCAGAATAGACCTTCCCAAGAGTCGAATCCGGTAGCCTTGAACAAAGTATGTTCCAAGATTGTCTCGATACCACCCAAAGCCTGAATAACATCAGTACGGTAAGCGTTCAAGTTCCAGAGCTTACCATCATGATGAGAAGATGTCCACCAGAACGGATTGAAGCGATCAATGGAGTACTGCTTGAACTCACGACGGACTCTATGACCTTTATCATACGCCAAAGTGTGACGATCCTTTTGGAATAATGTACTGATTCTTGGAATACCTCTGTCCCACGACCCTTCGAGCTCTTCGAATGCCAGACGACGATTCTGCTGAAGAGCTTCTTGACGCTTTATAGCATAGTCCGCCCAAACTCTTTGAGAATCAAGGAACTCGTTCTCCCACGAGGTAATGTATCTGAAGATAGTAGGGATCATCTTCTCCTCAGCAAGAGTCATACCAGAGCGGAAGTGTGTGATACCAGTATCAGTCTGCTTAGACCATGACAAGTCAGAAGCTGGAATCAGAATATGCGAAGCACTCAACATACCAAGACCTCCAAGTTCACGTGGAGTATAGAAGACAGCTGGTGGGAAACGCGTAGGCATCTTCGAATTCAATCCAGCCTTGACACGGTTCTGAATTTTTGTCTCACACTTGACAAGAACATCTAACAAGGATTCGGTAGCAACAGCAGCTTCTCTGAAATATGTGAACAGCGACATCAATGCTGTATTCCATCTGCTTGCGATCTTTGTGAATGTAGTAGATCCTGAGGACATCAAAATCTGGCGGATTCTCGCATGGAATTTCTCCACTTCCTCCTCTGTAACCTGAAGGTATGCCTTAGCGGTACGCTGTTTTGTATTGTTGTCGATCAAGTCCCAAACACCCTCCGTCGAAGAAGTGACCTCCTCCATTCTTGACTTTGGTAGAATTCTGATCTCAAATCCACACATAGTAAATAGCAAATTCGGATTGTCCTTCGAATATACTGATGAAAGAGTGTCTTCCCATTGCAGGTTGGAGAACGACTTTGGAATACGTCCTTGAATCTCCCAGAAGGCGGCCCTTCCCAGATTCACATCATGTCTCATGAGTCTCATACGCGAATCACGAGGCCAGCAACGACGATTGTTGTAACCGATAATGTTCTCAAAGTTAGGATCTGGGTTCTCGGACAAAAAGGCCTGGATGAGATCCTGTGAGTCGTCTTCGTCAAAGCGGAAGAAGATGTGAATCTTATCCATGTAACGAGAGTAGAGACGGATAGGACTGGATGTCTCTTGCTCCAATGACTTGAACTGGAGGAACTCGCTTGGAGCACTTGCCGGACCTGCAAGCTCTGAAGCTCTGTCCAAACCAAGGATGAGAAGGTCAAGGACCAAACCATA
Organism: Petasospora hungchunana; assembly: GCA_030563225.1. Classification (NCBI taxonomy): domain Eukaryota; kingdom Fungi; phylum Ascomycota; class Saccharomycetes; order Phaffomycetales; family Wickerhamomycetaceae; genus Petasospora; species Petasospora hungchunana. The sequence continues at coordinate 36,583 of JAKUBL010000043.1, forward strand.
GTACTGGAACACAAATGAAGAGAATTGAAGGCCTCTGATCAATCCATACTTGTTGATGTGACTCATATCTTTGAACGTTAGACCAACATTGTTCTTTGCAGTGATATAATCAGCAATGTTCGAGTCCATCACCAGTCTCAACAAACGATTCAACACGGTGAACTCAATCTTCTCTGCAACCTTGTTTAGCGTGGTCTCCAACATCACATTACACTGACCCTTTGAAGTATCCCAAACTTCATCCAAGTTGTTGATACCCTGACACCACTTGTACACAAGAAGAGGCGGAATCTCTGCATCGCTCGGCTTGACCCAGTTAGGGAAAAGACCTCTCTTCTCACATTCATACCACAAGTACTGGTCCAAATAGGCATCTGTAATCTTCTCCAACGGGTCAACTTCGTAGACAGGAGTCAACTGGTGATACTGATCCATCAGGTTCAGACCAACATCCTTGAACACACGTTGTGTCAACAAGAACTTTTTCACACGACTCAGACATTCATGCGGATTGTCATAAGCTTGTTCTATGAGGGCCAATTCTTCACGCTGACTGGCACTGAGACGTCCCTTTGCGTTATAGGTGCTCTTCAGGTTCTCCAAAGCGAGAACAAGAAGCTTGGTATCATGCTTATATGTCAATGGTGGGAATGGAATTGGGGCAAAGTTTCTGCTTTCAAACCAGTTGGCCATCATCTTAAAGATCGTGGTGGCCTCATCTGCAGACATTGCTGGACCATCTTTCTCAATGTTTTGTTGACGTTCTTGCTCGTTCTTGATCCACAATCTGGTGAGTCTTCCTAAGTTCTTTCTAGCAACAGTCTTCTCAACAGTAGTACCACGTTTGATACGGTCTCTGTTAGAATGAGCGGCAGAGATCCATCCATCAGCCTTAGCCTTGACATAACGTTCGATGATCTTCACCACTGGTTCAGGGAGACCTGGGACTTTCCATGGAATGTTAGCCTTCCAACATCTCCAAGCCTCAGTTAGATGCTGCAAGATCGTCTTTGTCTTATTCTGTCTGATACCTTCTGGAATCATATCAAGGATATCATTCAGCACAGAATTTCTCAACTCAAGATCATAGTAAGCATCAGTTCTCTGCTTAGTCACCGTCTTTGCGACTTCATTCGAACGACCTTCGAACTGACGAGCAAGTAAGTTACCCAACCATCTCTCAAGCAATGGAATGATTCCTCTCAAGAAGAAGATCCAGACTCTCCATGCCGGTTGCCAGAAACCACAACCAGGTCCCTTGCCGATTTGTTGGTTAAACTTGTAATACACAACGTGCTTCAAGTCCTTGCAGGCACGAATCTGATGCATGACCTTGTACTTATAACGATAGATACCAGTTAACTGACCCAAGTGGTTAAGAATGAAGTAGATACCATCTGCCAATTGGAATGCATCAACGTGTCCTAGTCTGAACTGGACTTGAGCATCAACGAGCAGTTTGATTACTTTCATGATTTCTCTCATGAGATGGAATGCATTACCGAATCTGGACTTCTTTCTCTCCTTCGTTGTTAAAGTCTTGGTTGGTTTCAAGTTGAAGTTGTAGTCCAAATGGAGATATGTCAAACCCTTACGATGAATGAGCAAGTTTAGCATGTTGTGCCCTTGGCGGCAGACTTGAAGACCAGCTTCGACCCAATCAATCGATGTGGATTGGAAGTACTTTGTGTTCTTTAAACTCTTGAGAAGGTTAACCTTTTTGTTATTCGATGGTGGTGCCTCATGAAGTTCATTGAGGACATGAGTCTTGAGCAACTTTTGGTATGAGACTCTGGTCTTTGTAGGCCATTCTCTAGACGGACGCTCCAGGTACCAATTTTTCACGAGAGCAACATCTTGAGCACGGACAGTAGCACCTGAACGGCGGTTGAATGGATATGGCGCCCACCAGAGTTCAATGGCATCCGCAGTGTTGTCGAGTTCAAGCTCCTCCTCATGAAGGAATGGTTTGACATTAGGGAGTTCGAAGTCTTCGAGATCTTCACCTTCGACATCAAAGAGGTCGCTTTCTGTATCAGTCTGAGTGTTCTGGAGCGTTCTTGGTGAGATTGTATTCAGTAGAGGATCAAAGTAGAAAGCGGGGAGGTCTTCATCATCACGCTTGATGTAGCAGTTGACAGGGTCAGCATACCATGAGATCTCAACGGATCTTGGGAGTGAGTTGTATAGTTGTGGGTATGCGACCTTGTACTCCGTTCTAATGGGCACTCTAAAGATGATACGGTCGATAGAGTTGAATTCGTTGAAATCTTCTTCCTCAATGTCCGTGAAGAGAGGCTCAAACTTTGGACCACCAGGAATTGCATTGTTGAGTGCCTTGGCCGTGAAGAAAGACTTTTTGTCAAAGAGGTAGAAGTAGTTTTTGTTGGTGATTTCAGACAGCAGAGGAGAGGCCAGTTTGTACAGGTTCGTCATCACTGGTAGTGTCAGATTCCATTTTCTGTAGGACTCACCGTTGACGAAGCCAACTTGATCCACCAGTGGCTTTGGATCGTAGAACCACTCGATAACTTCTTCATCATCAACCTCGTCCAGTTCCATCAGTATCGAATCGAGAGGTTCGACATCTTGTAGGTTTTCGGTCCAGTTCAATGGAGGTTCCTCGTCATCAAATGGCGGGAACCGCATTCTCTTGAAGTGTCTTCTATCTCTTTTTTCTCTTCTCATCATGATCCACATGGTTGACCACTGTGCCGTATACACCGGCTCCACAACTCTCGGAATCTCGTTGACAAATGTGATTGCACCGGTGATATGATACAGTACTTTGACCTCCTTTGCTTGCTCCCATGGCTGTGGCATGTTTTCCAGAAGTTTCAGAGCAGCGTGTGGCATGAACTTGAGAGAACCAAGGTATGATCTCTTGTCAGCGGCAAACTTACGCGACGACATATCGGCGTGGTCATTGACAATCTTTCGAAGATGCTCCGGTGGCATGTCGACTTTGTGAGGATGGACAAACCCACCGACTTTGGATCGAAGCTCAGTGTGGCGCTTCTTTTGAAGTTGGAGCCATTTGCGTTTCCTCGTCTCGAGCTCTGAGCGATCGAAGCGGGAAGACTGCGATGGAGGCGGTGGAGGTGGCGGTGGAGGTGAATGGAATCCATTTGAAGGGGGAGGTGGCGGTGGTGGAGGAGGGAGAATGGTCCCATTCCCCATAGAAGAAGAAGGTGGTGGTGGTGGAGGGGGCTGCCAACCAGGCGGAGGAGGTGGTGGTAGTCCGTTCATTTTGCGATGGACTTCTTCCTGTGCTTTTGGGAGGGGGAGCCGATCGAGCCAATATTAGCAGAACCACCTAAAACAGCTGCAGCTTAAGCACGTAGACTTGTTTAATTTCCCCCCAAAAAAAGAAAACTGGAAAGAAACGGGTTCTATAGTTGATTGTTTGGTTCAGATTCATGGGCTAGCCAAATTTTCCATTAAGGGAAACACCCAGACACCAGAGATACATGGTGATATGACATAATACTATTTAATATATATATCGATATTGTTTGTAAAATGGGGATTGTGTCTATATATTTATTGAATCAATCCATACGAAAGTAGTCTTCTTTCATTTGAACCTCCTTGTGTATTCAAACACTTCCCCATCAAAGTAACTCACCAATGACATAATTTGAACATCCCTCCCTCCCATCTGTAGTTCTCTTTCATACTACGGGAATATGAGTATAAACAAGGGGGTCATTCCCAATAACATCCAGTCTATCACACATATATAAACACATATATATAAATCTACTGTTTTCTCCTGAAACTTACTGAATGCCTTTGCACATCAACACGATCGTGAAAAGGTAAACAAACAAAAACGTACACACCAAAAACTCATCAAAACACACTACACACATCACCAAAATGAATGCTGAAACAGCAAAAGGGGCACTACGGACACGGCTCAGAGAGTCAACGTCCCTTCTGTCCCAACTAGGACTCTACCAGGGCGCCAAATGGTCCGCTGAAGCTTTGAACGGCCTCGTCATTGACGATGACGAACTCGGAGATCAATCACAGGACCCATTGGCCGGCCTTTCACAAAGAGAACGCGACCTATTCTCACTGGGAAGATCGTATTTCGACTGCAAGGAGTTTGATCGGTGTGCCAACGTCCTCAAAAAGTGTCATTCACCGCTTGTCGTTTTCCTAAGGCTCTACGCCACTTTCCTCAGTGGGGAGAAGCGGAAAGAAGAGGAAAGTGAAGGTGTGCTAGGTCAGAATGACACAAGTGGGCCAAATACAAACTCACCAGTGTTGAAAGAACTCGAAACTGCGTTAGAATCGACAGATGACGCGTTTTTGTACTATCTTCATGGCATCATCTTGCTCAAGCAAAAGTTCATCAGTGGAGCACTCGACTCATTGGTGAAGAGCATCCAGCTGTATCCTTTCAATTGGAGCTGCTGGAGTGAACTTCTATCAGGGTTGCACAAGTTGGACGAAGCCCATAGTGTGTTGGAGCAACTGGAGGCGTATTTCACAGAAGATATCGCAGCTCAAATCATGGTAAAGATCGCCCGTGTTGTTGTGAATCAGGAGTTCTTCCAACAATTTGAAGGCATCTATGCCGATCTCGATTACCTCAATGAAATCTTCCCGACATTTGCATTCCTCAAAACACAAAGAGCACTCATCTCATATCATGCCCTTGAATACCAAGACGCAGAGAACATCTTTGATGAAATTCTCGTACAGGACCCACTCCGTCTCGATGACCTGGATACTTACTCCAACATTCTCTACGTGATGGAGAAGAAGTCCAAACTCTCCTACCTTGCCCAACTTGCAACTTCGATTGACAAGTTTCGTCCAGAGACTTGTTGTATTATCGCCAACTACTACTCCCTCAAATTTGAACATGAAAAAGCTATCATGTATTACCGCCGTGCCCTCACATTGAATAGAAACTGCCTATCTGCCTGGACTTTGATGGGTCATGAGTTTGTCGAACTGAAGAACTCACATGCGGCAATTGAAAGTTATAGAAGGGCAGTGGATACGAACACAAAGGACTTCAAAGCATGGTATGGACTCGGACAAGCGTATGAAGTGTTGGACATGCATGTTTATTCGTTGTACTACTACCAACGAGCATGTTCCTTAAAGCCATTGGATAAGAGAATCTGGCAAGCATTGGGCGATTGTTTCGAGAAATTGGACAAGTTGAAGGATTCGGTGAAATGCTACAAGAGAGCTTTACAACTGAGCGAGTTTGGAGATGTTACAATCTATTATAAACTTGCTCTGTTGTATGAAAAGTTGGGAGATAAAGCTAAGGTGTTTGAACATATGAAACAGTGCTATTTGGAGGAAGTTAATGGTGGGGTCAAATGTGATGAGACTTCAAAGGCAAGATTATGGCTTGCAAAGTATGAGATGGAGACACACAACTATGAAAGTGCCTATAGCTACGCAGTTGACTTGAATCATGGTACAAGTCAAGAGATTGAGGAGGCGAGATCAATTGCAAGAGAGGCTAGAAACAGACTGAATGCTTGAGCATGATCTCTATACCCTGAACACTGTTCATACTTTGACCAGATACTAGCGCTTTTGTTGAAGATGCTTGATAAGGTAATGTGCCGCTATGTGTGTGGTGACTTTGGCGTTTATGATATTCACTGCGATCATTATTAAGCAGATAGAGAGATTCGATATGCATCTTTGTTCCTCATATATGTGTGCATCACTCAACTCTTCTTCTCCGACAGCTGTAGCATGTTGAATCAGTACAGATCTTTCCATATCAGCCTCTACAAGGGTCCTCGTTATATCTCGAGTTTTGATGCGGTGGTATTGAACCTACTCAATTGACATTTTTTGTCCATGTTGATGGATTTGACTTGGATTCTGATATTGTGATTGAAAACTCTTATGGAGACCCCCGCGTATTAGGGGGGGCTCCTTGATGTTGCCCCGTGTCAAAGAAAAAAGGGCATCAACTACGAACATCAACACCATCATCACAAAACATAACAAACATCACAAAAAAAAAGACACCACCATCAAAGAATGACAGAATCAGACTACATGTCCATCCTCCAGACGGAAAACGAACTCCTTGATGAATCTTACGAACACGCCCACGCCGCCATTGAGAGTCTGATACGGTTCTACACTCTTGACCCAGATTCCCCCGATTGTCAAACACAGATGGCTGAGATCATCTCTGAGATGCGCACACGACAACAGCCAATGGCCGAGTCGACATCACGTTTATTTGAGAGTGAGAGTGAACTACACGCATCCTATAGAGCCCATGAGCGTGTGTTGGGGGATCTGAATGCTACATCTTTTACACAGATGAACAAAACAGCTGGGATGAAGTTTGATGAACGAATCAGGGCGAGGGAGATCCAGTCGCTGGAGGTTGGACTGGGCTCGCTGAAGCCGATTGAGCTGGACGAAGGACAGAGCATAGATCTGACATTGTCGAAGGAGCAGGTGATGACCGTGCTGGAGATTGAAAAGAAGAAACGAATCCTGCTCCAGTTTGAGAACGAGAACAAGCTGGCACCAAAGATGAGGTCGCTGAAGAGCACGTACGAGCGGTTGGCTGCGAGAGACAAGGAGCTGAAGGAGTTCCTGGTGGATCGCACCAAGGAGATGAACAAGAGAGTTCAGGCCTACAAGAGTACTAATAAGAAGTAGAGAAAGAGTTGTGTGTGAAAATGTATCAGGAGTTTGTTTGTTTGTAGTAATAGGTCATATACATCATAAAAGGGGATTAGGCGGAGGTGACGGTGTCCTTGGCGGCCTCAACGGCTGGGATGGCACCGTCCTTCTTACCGTTGAAGATGTAGTCCACCACCTGAGAAGCGGAGTCACCTTCGTTGAGTCTGTAATTCGTGATTCTACCGAGCTGGTAGCCGGCTGTGAGCGCCAGGAAGAAGTTGACGGAAGCCAGCAGGTAGTTCTTTGGCAAAATCACAAAGGACCATCTTGTCCAGATCACACCGGTGGCCAACAACGACAAACTCTGTGTGCCCGACACTTTTTCAACAGGTCTGAACGTATCGTTGATACCGGCAATGACGAGTCCCCACTTGAACATCGGAGCCTAGAATGCGCATTGTTAGTCTAATTTTTCACACACAGAGAGCCACGCCACGGACAACAGGCGCCTCCATCAACACTTTTGGAGCGCACCACGCGATGCCCCCCTTCAACAGCCGGCTTAACAATAAAAACATACCCAAAAGTGCACCGTCTTCGGACCAGTCTCCGAGTTGAGGAATCTTCTGAATGCTGATGCTCCTGCTGCAGACATTGTGTATGTTTTTGGTATAAATTGGTTTGTGTGTGGAGTGGTGAACTCTTTTTCTGTCTCTACTATTTTGAAGAGGGCTCGCCTGACTCCACCGTTTTTTTGTTACGTAGTGGTGTGTGGGGGCGTTGACTGCCTATTCGGGTAATCTCAGATATTTATTGTGTATATATGGGATTAGTCAGCATAGGAGACGCGTGGCCATACCGAAATACCCGCGCGGGATTCGACGCGTTCCAACAAAAACAACTTTTATAAAACTCTCGACGATTTTACTTTACTCTTTTTTTTGGAGATTATCTTCTTGCATTGAGCTTTTGTGTTTGTTTTTTTGCTCCATTTAGGGTGATTTTGCAGTTTGAGAGAGCTCTTTGGTGTTGATTCCGTGATCCTTCGTTTTTTGTCTGTGTGTGTGCTTTTTTTCTCCTTCTATCAACGTCCCCCCCTATAAAGCCTCCCCATTTCCCCCTGATCTTTTAAAATCAAATGTCACACAACGTCACGATCCAGGACATTCTCGCCACTTCCAGTGAGGCCATCGAGCGCTATCTCGCTGCCACTGTCCCATATGTTGAGGCCGTCCCAGGTGGTGCGATCATTGTGCGTTACATCCGCTCATCCCACCGTAATGATCCAATAAGAACACTATTGGAATTTGCACTCTTCATCTTTGCAATCAGATACTTCACCACCTCCAGATCGTTCTCCAAGAAGAAGGACTTTGTCAAGCTCAGCAAACGCGAAGTGGATGATCTCGTTGATGAATGGGATCCAGAACCGCTTGTCGTGCCATTGGATGAAAAGGAACAATGGAAGTTAGATGCCATTCGTGTTGTTGATGGTCCTGTCGATGCTCATTTGAAGCTTGAGAACAATAACAGAGTAATGATCAATGCCACTTCTTACAACTTCCTTGATCTCGGTCGTGAAAAATCCGTTGTGAAAGCTGTTAAAGAAACTATCAAGAGAGCTGGTGTTGGTGCTTGTGGTCCTCCAAACTTTTATGGTAATCAAGATGTTCATGTCAAGCTTGAGAATGATCTTGCCGAATTCTTTGGATCCGAAGGTGCAGTGCTTTATGGTCAGGATTTCACTACTGCCGGTTCTGTCTTACCTTCTTTTGTCAAAAGAGGTGACTACATTCTTGCTGACTCTGCCTGCAATTTGGGAATCCAAAAGGCTTTACAATTGAGTAGAGCCAATATCTACTACTACAAACACAACGACATGGAAGATCTCGAGAGAATCTTGAAAGAACTCGAAAAGGAGTTCTTCAAGCATGAAAAGCCACTTTCTAGAAAATTCATCATGACTGAAGGTCTCTTTGCCACACATGGTGATTCTCCTGATCTCGGCAAGATCGTTGAACTCAAGGAGAAGTACAAATTTAGAGTGTTTATCGATGAAACCATGTCGCTTGGTGTTTTGGGAAAAACTGGTCGTGGTTTGACTGAAGTTTACGATATCCCACGTTCCAAAATTGACATCACCATTGGATCCATGGCTAATGCATTTTGCTCCAGTGGAGCCTTTTGTATTGGTGATCATGTCATGGCATACCATCAAAGAATTGCATCCAACGCATATTGCTTTTCGGCTTCATTGCCACCATACACTGCCCGTGCTACTTCCCGTGCTTTGGAGATCATTAATGAAACTACGAAATCTGGTGAATCTAAAGTGATTTCTGAACTTCATTCGAAATCTACACTTTTACACAAACTTTTCACTACGGACAAATCAATTCAAAAGTACATCAAGGTGACTTCATCCCCTAGTTCCGCAGTGTGTCATATCTTCATTGCTCCACAGCTTAGAGAGCAACTTGGGCTTCCATTGGCATATACTGGGTCTGGTTCCGAGATGGAGAAACGTAACGCAAAGGGAATCTCTGATAAGTTGATCGAACATTTGAACAATGAAGAATTCCTTCTCCAACAGATTGTGTTTGACTGTGAGGATGAAGGTGTTGTCATTTCAAGATCGATGTATTCATGGGCTCAAGAAGTTGTTCCATTGATTCCAAGTTTGAGAGTCTCCGTGACAAGAGGTTTATCAGAGAAGGATATCCAAACTGTTCATAAAGTCGTGGCTGCGCAGATTGTCAAGAATCTCAAGAGCCTGAACGCAAAGAAACTCGCTTCTATAACGGAGCTCTAAACTTTAATATAATACGATGCTTAATATGGTCTTTTTGTTTTTATGTGTGTATTAGAATTAGAGCCCATTAGAAGTTGCATGCCGATAAATGTACGGGTGTTAACGGTTATGCAACCCTGCGATTTGAGGCTCCGGGGTGGCTTCCCTCTTTTTTTAGTATCAGGTGGCATCAAAATTGGTGTCAAAATACTCTCTTGATATATGAGATTAATTGGAAAACAATGTGTGAAATATATATAATATAAAAAACAAAAGGAAACACCAGCAGAGGGGAGATGGAGAGGGCACAAAAAAAGGGGTGGTGGTGGTCATAAAAAGCGTACAGAGTCATATCTCCCATTTGGAGTCAAAGTCTACCAAAAATAGCAAATGTTTTGCCCGTAGAAAACAAAAAAAAGGGAGCCATTTTTCTTTCAACAGATGTCTCATCAAATCATCAAGTTGTAGACTTTTTTTTCTTTGTCACCCAACTCCATAACTTCCTCCTCCCCTCATAGTGGTGTGACAAGTAGTAGTGTACACGTAAAAGCTCTAAGATCCCATTTTGAAAAGGAAAAAAAACCCCAAAGCTCACTTCTTTCTGCCAAACAAGCCTCTCTTCTTCTTAGGAGCCTCAACCTTCTTCGGGGCCTCGTAGACGCCCTGCTCGTACTGGTTGTCAAAGTTGTGTACCTGTCCATACGAAGCAGCCGGGGCCTGTGCCGTACCATATGGGTTTGCACCGAAGCGAGGGAAGTCCGGTCTGACTCTAAACCCAAGCTGGTCCGATTCAAGACGATCCTTGTATGTCATATCCCCCGTGATTGCATATTCGAAGGCTCTGATTGTATCAAGTGGTCTTTCGTCTCTCGAACGAGTAGGATTGGAGATGTCAGGGTTGACGATCGGCTTACCAAACACGTCGTACATCCCCTGCTGGCTCATCATGTTGTAGCTCTGTCTCTGCAGCGAGTCCTGGTTGTTCATCGGGGCACTCGACTCAAAGGGCTGGGCCTCGTTAACAGCCTGAAGAATAGGATCATGGACCGAGCCTGTGCGCACTTTGTAATGCTGCTCGTCGGCCTTGGTGATCTTGACGTTCTTCCCGCCAGACCCGCCAGAGTTCTGTGAGGAGTGCGAGGCTTTTCTGAAGATGGCCATTTGGAGGGGGTTTGTTGTCGTAGTTGAAGTAACTGTGTTTGTTTGTTGTTGGGTGTGTGCTGTTTTTCTAGTCTGATCCAGTGCGGGACACAATTAGCGGGGGGTAAAAGTCTTCGGCTGTGTCGGCGAAACGGAGATAGGCGTAACAACAAAAAACACACTCTTTCTTTGTTAAGAAACCCAGAGAAAGAATAGATGAAGGGTCTGTTTTCACCTGAATATTGAAGAAAAAAAAAAGAGACGCACAAAAAACATTAACAGGGCTTTTAAGGGCTTTTAAGGGCTTTAAAGAGTGACAGCTTTCAAGTCTGGTAGGTGCACACGAAGCCTTGTTTTGCCACGAAAGGGGGTTCTAGAACCAGCCTCTCCCCCTTGCATTGTCTTTCCTCTTTTTTTTTATAATAACTACACAAAAAAAAACAGAACAAATAGAAACAAACGGGTATAAAACTTATAGATTCAACAAGAAAGTCGTTTGTGAAAAAATTAACTGAAGAAGGTGTGTGTTATATTCAGAACACCAACACGAACAGAGAAGAAACAAGGCCAAAGATCCAGGAACCGGCCAAGATCTGGGAGGCATCACCAGCAAAAGTGGTGATGGCCGCCTTTGTAGAAGTTTTGGAGCCTTGAGAAGATGAGGTAGTAGTGGTCTCACTAGAGCCAACAGTGAAACAAGAGGTAGTACCACCAGAACCAGCATTAGCAGTAGCAGATGAAATAGCTGGTTCCAAGCGAGAAGAATACCATGGTAAGCCTGTAATGTAGGAGTTAACCTGGTCCAAATCAACCTCATCGTATAGAGTGGTGTAAGAATCATCAGTGTACGTCAACGCCTGCTGAACAAGAGACAACAAGGCAGCAGGTGGAGTGTTCCCCTTGGTGATCTGGCCCAAGTAATCAGCCTGATTGGCTTGCAAGTCGGAGAGAATGGCAGACAACTCGGCATCCTTTGCAGATCCAGAAGAACCACCAACAACAGTACATGAAACCTGTGGGGAAGACCCAGAGGAAGACCCAGAGCCTGAAGAAGATCCCGAACCAGATGAAGAGCCCGATGAAGAAGAACCAGTACCAGTAGAACCAGCAGCAGTGACACAAGTAGTGTAACTCTCACCAGAACCCAAGTTTGCAGTAGCAGACGAAATAGCAGGCTCAAGACGAGAAGAGTACCATGGCAACCCAGTGATGTAGGAGTTCACCTGGTCCAAATCGACTTCACCGTACAAAGTAGTGTAAGAGTCATCAGTGTAGGTCAAGGCTTGTTGGACCAAGGACAAGAGTGCAGCAGGTGGAGTGTTACCAGCGGTGATCTGTCCAAGGTAATCTGCTTGGTTGGCCTGCAAATCTGAAAGAATAGCAGACAACTCAGCATCCTTAGCTGAACCACCAGAACCAGAACTGACAACAGAGCATGAAACATCTGGGGAAGATCCAGAGCCTGAAGATGAAGATCCAGAACCTGAAGAGCTGGATCCAGATCCAGAACCGGTCTCGGAAGCAACAGATTCAGAACCTGTAGTAGTCTTAGAACCACCAATAGTGACACAAGAAGTAACATCACCAGATCCAAGATCACCAGTAGCAGAAGAAATGGCTGGCTCCAAACGAGAAGAGTACCAAGGCAACCCAGTTATGTAGGAGTTAACCTGATCCAAATCCACTTCACCGTACAACGTCGTGTACGAGTCATCAGTATATGTCAATGCCTGTTGAACCAAGGACAACAAAGCAGCAGGTGGTGTGTTTCCGGCAGTGATCTGTCCCAAATAATCAACCTGGTTTGCTTGCAAATCAGCCAAAATCACAGACAACTCAGCATCCTTAGCGGCATCGGCATCAGCTTCAACACCTGGAATGACGGTACACGAAACCTGTGGAGATGACTGAGTCGTGGTGAGTGGACAATAGGTGGTATACTCCGTAACTACTCCTTCAGATGTGGTAGTGACAACAGTAACACCAGTGGTGACAGCCATGGAGGAACACACATCCGAAGAGCACGAAGTGACAGTGACGACAGTAGTAGTCTGACCGTTGGTGATGGTAGTACAAGAGGAAGAACCAGTGATGTCAGCAGTTGCAGACGAAATGGCTGGCTCAAGACGAGAGGAGTACCATGGAAGAGCAGTGATGTAGGAGTTCACCTGGTCCAAATCAACTTCATCATAAAGCGTTGTGTAGGAATCATCAGTGTATGTCAAAGCCTGCTGGACAAGAGACAACAAAGCAGCAGGTGGAGTGTTACCAGAAGCGATCTGACCGAGGTAATCGGCCTGGTTTGCTTGCAAGTCAGCCAAGATGGCAGATAGCTCGGCGTCCTTTGCAGCTTCAGTGTCAGGGATAACAGTGCATGACACCTCAATAGACTCAGACGAAGAAGTTGGAGTAGAAGAAGAGGAAATGTCAGTAGCATCCTCATCAATTGTGCTGGACAAGCTATATTCTGTCGTAGTTCTCTTGACACGGAAACGCTTGGCTCCATCAGCAGTAGTCACAGTCAACGTGGCTTCGTTTGTATATGGATGAGCACCAGTTGCTTGGGCATCAATAGAAATGATCAGTTCAGATCCAATAGCAATGGTTTCACTGTAAGAAGCAGTGTACGAATCATCGGAAGCATCAAAGTCACCATCAACTTCAGATCCATCCAAGGAGAACGAGCAGGACTGGAACACGTATGGAGTGTTAGGGTTGGAGCCTTGGAGAGAGATACCTGTATATGGACCAAGAGAACCAGGAATGTGGACGTCCCAGTGTGGACTACCATCCTTCAGGTATCCCGTGATGTATGGAGTCTCAGCCGAAGAAGATTGAGTTGAAGATGGAGCAGCGGAAGAGGACTCAGCAGTAGATGATCCAGAAGCACAAACAGTAAGACCACTAACTGTGGCAGTTGCGGCACTGATGGCTGGCTCCAAACGAGAAGAGTACCATGGCAAGCCTGTGATGTAGGAGTTGACGACATCTATGTCCACCTCAGAGTAAAGAGTAGTGTAAGAGTCATCAGTGTAGGTCAGAGCTTGCTGAACCAAGGATAACAAGGCAGCTGGAGGAGTGTTTCCAGAAGAGATCTGGCCCAAATAATCACCCTGGTTTGCTTGTAGGTCGGCAAGGATAGCAGAAAGCTCGGCGCTGTCGGCAGCTTCAGTATCAGGAATGACGGAACACTCTGGAGCTGGGGTGGACTGTGCTGGAGAGCTAGATTCTGGCATGGAAGACGCTGGTGTGGATTCTGGAGCTGAAGACTCTGGAGCTGAAGACATTGGAGAGGAAGACGTTGGAGAGGAAGACTCGATGGTAGACCCCGAAGAAGCACAAGATGTAGAGCCACCAACTGCTGCAGTAGCACTTGCAATCTCTGGCTCCAAACGCGTGGAATACCAAGGCAATCCAGTGATGTAAGAGTTCACCTCATCGATATCAACCTCGGAGTACAACGTGGTGTAACTGTCATCGGTATAAGTCAACACCTGTTCAACCAAGTTCAACAACCCAGAAGGTGGAGCGTTTCCAGCACTAATCTGACCCAAATAATCAGATTGGTTTGCATCCAAATCGGCGAGAATAGCAGAGAGTTCAGCGTTTTTCACAGCTTCTGGATCAGCGACAACGGTACACTCGGCCGGAGAAGATGACTCGGCCGGAGTAGAGGACTCGGCCGAGGTAGCCATTGAGCTCGAAGTTTGAACAGAAGATGAAGGAGCAGCTGATGAAGACACAGCAGCTGAAGATGAAGGTTGTGAAGAAGATGAAGCAGCTGTCGAAGAGCTAACCATAGAAGACTCTGCCTCAGAAGACGAAGCTGGAGAGGAAGAAGGTGCTGAAGAAGAGGAAGAAGAAGAAGAAGAAGAAGAAGAAGAAGAAGAAGAAGAAGAAGAAGAAGAAGAAGAAGAAGAAGAAGAAGAAGAAGAAGAAGAAGAAG
>JAKUBL010000044.1:0-50620 GCA_030563225.1 Petasospora hungchunana
GAGAGTTAGCATCTGCACCGACTAAGGGGGTTGTCCCGCTGCGACTTGATGAGCCCAGCCAGCTCATTTTTAACGGCATATATATATATATGAATCAGAGTTTATGGATCTGCGGTCCTCCAGCCCATGGTGTTGCATACTCTTTTTTGCTCCGTCCTGAGCGCGTTGTAGTTGCCGTGTCTGTTTTTTTGTTCGAAGCAGGATGCTAGGTTTTGTATGAAAGCGCCGGCCGCCGAGCAGGCGGTGATGCGCGAACATCGTTGAACTTGACGAAGGAAGGTCGCCAGTTGAGGTAGGAATCTCCGCACTTCGGGCAGCCAGTCATCAACCGTTTCAGAAGCATCACGGAATGGTAGAACAGTCTAAGTCAAAAGATGTGCCGCAAGCACCTGGTGGCTACATTGGCTTTGTGGCTGGTGTCTTCTCTGGAATTGCAAAGAATGCGGTGGGTCACCCATTCGATACCATCAAAGTCCGTCTCCAAACGGACTCGACGCGATTCAAGGGGCCATTGGACTGCTGTTACAAGACTCTGAAGACTCAAGGAATTAAGGGCTTCTATCTGGGATTCACACCTCCTTTGTTCGGGTGGATTATGATGGACTCAATCATGCTTGGTTCACTTCATAACTACCGCCGCATAATTAAACGAAACTTCTATCAAGATGAAGAAAGAATGGATTTGAAGGGGCATGTTTTTGCTGGAGTTCTTGCTGGGTGGACAGTGTCATTCATTGCTGCGCCGGTGGAGCTTGCGAAAGTGAAGCTACAAGTGCAGTACGGGGCCAAGAACAACAAATACAACGGTCCCATCAGTGTCATTAAAGACATCTACAAAACCAATGGCCTTGGAATACATGGTCTCTACAAGGGCTTGTTATCTACCCTCATATTCAGAACTAACTTTATCACATGGTGGGGAACCTACGAGATCTTTACCAGGTACATGAAGGAAAACACCAAGATGAGCGACTTTGCCATCAACTTTTGGGCTGGAGGCTTCAGTGCCTCGTGCTTCTGGGTTACCGCTTACCCTTCTGATGTGATCAAGTCATATCTCCTGGCTGAAGACAAATTTAATGGTTCGTTCTCCAGTTGGAGGGAAGCCGCTAAGGAAATTTACAGAATGAAAGGTTGGAGAGGCTTCACCAAGGGATTTGTGCCGTCCATTCTGAGATCTTTCCCTGCCAATGCGGCGGCATTAGCTGCTTTCGAAGCTGTTCTCAGAGCAACCGGTGCTTCGTCGAATTGATTCGCATGTTATGATTGGTAAGACTTCTTCTGGAAAAGCTTAGACTTGAACTAGAGTTGGAGGATGACTTGTTTAAATTTCATTGAATAGATTTGCTAGCTCCAGAGTCTTCTGGTGTCTCACTAATAGAACTCATCTCGTCTCCTTGTTCTGGGCTCTCGCTCTCCTCGCTGAGTGTTGTCTCCCATGGCTTCTTTCTCGTTTGCATCGTACTCGCACTACTTTCACCCTCCAAGACTGTATCTGGAATTTGTTTGATGCCTGGGATATCTTTCTCTCTCCCAGCCAATATCATTTCCACAATCTGATTGTAATTACTAGAGTATTCTGCCTCTGCTGGTTGTTCTTGAGCTGCCTTCCACTCCTGGTAGTCTTCGATATTCATGATATTGCCAGTCTCCCTGCAGAAATAGAAAGTTTTGGCCTGTATCGTAAGACGCTCTTTCTCTTCTTCCGGGATCTCCGTCTTTATCTCGTGAATACGCTCATCCTTGTCTTGGTTGATCTGATCCAGGTAGGATTCGAAGACGTTTTCGAGACCGTTCTGTTTGAGGCGTCAGTAGGCTTCAAGCAGTTTGCCCATCAGAGCTCTAACTTACCTTAAAGTCTTCTGTCTCAAAGTTGAAACTGTCAAATTGGTGGTAGATCTCATCCATCATTTGGCAGCTGAAGTCAGAGAGAAAAGTGATTTCGTGAAAAGGCAAGAAAGTTGCAAAAGGGTTCACAAATCGCGGAAAGACAAAGGACACACTCATCTTATACGCGGACCGCTGAAGAAATTGGCCCATGACACGACCACAGCTGAATAGTCTCAACACTTCACAGATCCTGCTGGCGGCAGCCCTGATGCGTATGGGCTTCATGCTCTTTGGTCAGTACCAGGATGCGAACATGGACGTCAAGTACACAGATATTGACTATCTCGTCTTCTCAGATGCCGCCGCATATGTCAATAAAGGAATGTCTCCATACACAAGGGAAACATACCGATATACGCCCCTTCTTTCTTGGGCTCTCACTCCCAATTCCTACTGGTCTGGTTTTGGTAAAGCTCTCTTCGTGGCGTGCGACCTGATCACCGGTGTGTTGATTTTGGAGGTGTTGAATTTGGCATCTGTCAAGGGACTCAAGAGGGCTGTTCTTGGATCCATATGGCTCCTAAATCCAATGGTGGCTACTATATCAACAAGAGGAAGCTCTGAGAGTGTATTAACGGTGTTTGTCATGCTTTTCGTGTATTTTGTGCTTCAAAAACGCGTCGGGCTCAGTGCTTTCATCTGCGGGCTTGCTGTCCATCTCAAAATCTATCCACTCATTTACATTCCAACTGCTATTATTTTCCTTTCGTCACAAAATGGTTCTCAAATTATCAAAAATCCACTTACCCTACTCAACAGAACCTCTATGAAGTTTGTTACTGTGTTCCTGGCAACATTTGGATCGCTTGGTTTGACTATGACGAATATCTATGGCTATGAATTCCTTGAGCACACATACCTATACCATCTCATCCGTACAGATCATCGTCACAACTTCTCTGTCTACAATCTTTCGCTTTACCTCAGTTCTGCATTTGGATCAGGGAACTTTGATCTGTCTAGATGGGCATTTCTTCCACAAATGCTAATATCCGGTATTGTTATACCAGTGATTTTCACCAAAAAGTCTTTCTGTGACACGCTCTTTCTTCAGACTTTTGTGTTTGTTGCGTTCAACAAGGTCGCAACATCGCAATACTTCATCTGGTTCCTCATTTTCCTCCCTCTGTATCTACGAAACTCATCATTGATTTCTAAGAATAGAGGTCTTGGTGCTCTCTGTTTGGTATTGTGGATTGTTGGACAGGCAGTATGGCTTTTTTTCGCATACAAGCTGGAGTTCCTGGGCGAGGAAACCTTCTTCCCTGGTCTTTTTGGTGGAACTACTGCATTTTTCCTTTCGAACGTATTCATCACTGGTGTATTCATGGATGATGTTGCTTCAAAGCCCGTTGATGCTACAAGCCATATCTGATGTACATAGACATTAATCTTCATAAAAGCACCCGTCAGCACCGAATTTACCCAATATACCGGTAGGCATCCAACCCTCAGAACCAACTCTTTCCCCACTGGAAATAGCGCGCTCTAGTTCTTTCTCTCCGACTGGCTTACCAATAGTAAACCCTCTTATGCAGAGCTCACCGTGTCTCTTGTCTATAGCGAACTTGCCGTACTGAAATAGCTTGACTTCCAGAGAAGGAGACGATGTTCCACGATTCACCAGTTTGGGGTTGGTAAAGACACGGTAATCAAAATAGTTGGTGGCTAGAGCTGCTCCAATGACTCCTGGAAGGAAGCGCTCTGCAATAACGCGTGCTCCTGATAGCACCCGGATCAGTGTAAGATCTGTGCTGGTGAGGCGGGTGGAACGTAGCTCAAGGCCGTCATCTCCGACATATATCAGCTTCAAATTGGAGTACTTCGGGAGCATTGCAGATGAGGAGAAGATTCCCTCAGAAAAAAGATGGAGCGCCCGTTGTAATTTCAATGAGTGAAGCCAGCCGTTGTTTTGTGTTGTGTTGATGCACTTCTTAATGCCTGCGAGGTCCAACGCCAAAATCGAAGGCTGGTAGAGATCGAGGGCCGTGCTCAGTGAGTTGTCATTGGATGAAGTTAAGATTACATTACCTCCAAATAGAAGAATGGCAAAGACCTTTGGCCAGTAGTTCACTGTCGATGTCTTGTAGCCGAGCATCAGTCGTTCATTGTCCTTGAACTCGTGTCCTAGCGGCAAGGATCTCACTATGGCGGCAACGGCACTGACAAAGTTCTGGTGGGTGTACGATGTCGTCACGAAGTTGTGGGTGTCAATCAGAGGTATCCCTGTGTCGTAACTTGGGTCGTACTTGTATTCGTATACGGAGTCGCTGAGCGCGTGGAGGTCACCAAGCTCACTCCAATTCAGCACATCATCTCTTTCAAAACACCTCGATTCGTCCGAGCAGATCACAATGATACGGCTGTACTCAAATGCTGTAGCGTGCTCGAGCTGAGACTCGTCGACCACCAGAAGATCAATGTCCTCGGGTTGTTTACGCGGGAGCTGGTTGAATGTGTGGACGGTCAAACCGTGGGTCCAGCACGCCATGGTGCAGACGAAGCCGTGATAAGAACTAATAGGCACTGCGATTCCCACGCGGTCATTGCCAAAGAAGTTGGCCAGTCTCTTGAAAACCGCGTTGAGGTTGTCCACGTTACAACTAGTCTCTTTCCCCTTGTCGTAGAAAATGAGCCTGTCTGTGCGCTGCTTCTGGCTCATCACAACAGACCAGATGTCCCTCAAATTTCCGTTTCTCAGACGAAATCCCTGTCTGATCTGAAGGCCCGTGAACAATGGCATTCCGTGTGGCGTCTGGTTGTTCCGGTATACGGCCGTCTCGTCCTCTTTACGAGTGCCGGCGATGTTAGACTGCTGATTGAGGGCCAACTCGTGGATGTCCCTCTGAGACTCGAGATATTTGGTGTAGAGGACGGATCCCACCACAATTAGGATCACAACACAGATCACCGCTTTCAAAACCCCCATTTTCCTTCCAATTGCGTCAAACTTGAGCGACCGATGAGAAGAGGGTGTGTTTCTCTTTGTTAAACGAGGTACGCGAATCGTCTGACAACCAGGGGGGCTACAAGAAACAATATCAAACTCCCTTTTTTCATTATTTTATCTATCGTTTTGTGCGCTGAGCTCCTTCCACTGGATCCCGGCACGTCTCTTCTCTGTGTCCTTTTCCAGTAGATCTTTAATCTGATTTGTGAGTGTCTCGGCGATAGTGTAAGCCTTCTGTGAGCACTCCATCAGCTTCAACGCGTCCATTGGCAAGCCGCCTGCCTTTGATATCTGGCAAATCTCTCTATTCTTGTTTATCGTTACGGTGAGAATACCGTCGTTCAGAAGATCTTCTTCAAGGTTGGCATCGATGACGTAGATCTCGTTTGCTTCACCCTTGATGTTCTCCTCCACGCCATGTGGGTTGAAGAAGGCAAACGACACACAGATGGGCACATGGAGTATACTGAGCTCCACTGGTTCTCTCTCCTGGAGTGAGTGGACAATGACTTGCTCTCCCGACACAGTTACATCGTTCTTCTTGAAGTGTTGTAGACCTGTCATCACTGCAATACAACTGGCATCGATGAAGCCGCCGTCATAGTCCAGGAAGTGGAGATCTGCTCTAATGGACCAGCACTTGCTTCCTGCGATAATACAGAGACTCTCCAAGTCGAGGGCACCTGATCTCCTCACTGCTTTCTCAATGGTTCTAGAAATCAACAGCTCATCGTCAGATTGACGGCCGTTCTCAAACATCGGGGAAGCCATCGGGCTGATCTCTGTGGAGACATGGAACAGGCCTTCGAATGGACGGTCTTCAAAAGGAGCCACGATCTCTGCCGAAATTCGACACACTACCCTCGTCTTGCCCATCTGGACACTCACGAAGCCATACTGGTCTCCAAGGGTGATCTCGACCGGACGGAACTCGTCGAGTTTACGCCCGTCAAGGCGCATTCCCTGCTTAAGTGCTTCGAGAACAAACTCCCTCTCATTTGTAGATACCTCAATACCCTTTGCCATTGCAACAAAAGATACAAACTTCCTTCTTTTCCTTTTTTTTTACTCTTAACATCCAAAGCTTGGGCCCCCTCAAGCTCCAAAACTTTTCTTAGCAAACATCCGGACACCACCTTCGCTCACGGGGTCTCTCCTGCTCGCCACCGAAAGCCGACCAACCACAAAAACACAGCAAACAGACAACAAAAAGGTCAAAGTCTCTGAAAATGCTGAGAACCGTCTCCTCGCGGGCATTGGCCCCATACAAGTTTCCCGTGCAGGGCGCTCTGCTCGCTTCCCGCTCCTACTCCCAGGGTCCGCTCTCGTTCTTCCAGCAAGACCAGCTCCCAGCAAACACCGTCGTGCGCTTTGTTCCACAGCAGACGGCGTGGGTGGTGGAGAGAATGGGCAAGTTCCACCGCATTCTCGAGCCCGGGTTGGCCATCTTGCTGCCTTTCCTCGACAAGATCCAGTACGTGCAGAGCCTGAAGGAGGCTGCCGTGGAGGTTCCGTCGCAGAGCGCCATCACCGCTGACAACGTCACGTTGGAGATGGACGGTGTGCTCTACATCAAGGTGGTGGACGCGTACAAGGCCTCATATGGTGTTGAGGACGCCGAGTATGCCATTTCCCAGTTGGCCCAGACCACGATGCGTTCCGAAATTGGCCAGTTGACATTGGACCACGTTCTCAAGGAGAGACAATCGTTGAACAACAACATCACGGCCGTGCTCAATGAGGCGGCGGCTGACTGGGGTATCAAGTGTCTCCGTTACGAGATCAAGGACATCCACCCACCACAGAATGTGCTCGAGGCCATGCACAGACAGGTTTCCGCTGAGAGATCCAAGAGAGCTGAGATCTTGGATTCGGAAGGTCATAGACAGGCCTCCATCAACATTGCCGAAGGTGAGAAGGAGGCTAAGATTCTTGCATCCGAGGCTGCTAAGGCCCAGAGCATAAACGAAGCCAGTGGTGAATCTGAGGCTATCTTGTTGAAGGCAAGAGCCACTGCCGAGGGTATCAAGGAAGTTGCCAAGGCCATCAACTTGACTGCTGGTGGTAAGGATGCTGTGTCTTTGCAGGTTGCTGAACACTACGTTGAGGCATTCGGAAAGCTTGCTAAGGAGAGTAATACTATTGTTATCCCAGCCGGTTTGAACGACATGGGCTCCTTCATTGCCGGTGGAATGGGTATCTACAACCAGGTTACAAAGAACGCGAACAAGGACTCCCCTGTCAAGAAGGTTGAAGAGATCAAGTGAAGCATATTAATTCACACAGCTACGGAGTAACGAATTATGTTCTATTTTTTTTTCTTTTTGTCCGGGAGATGTTCCGATTCATTATCTGTACATACATCACTTCTTCTTGAACAACATGTCCAATGGACCTCTCGACAATTTCGGTGCCTGCTTCTTTGCCGGTGTAGGCTTTTTTTTTGTAGATCCCGCCTTACCATTTGTATTGAGTGTTCTCTTGTTGTCAGCATTCTTTCTCTCCATATCGGCCAAGTTGTCCTCTGCTGCCTTTCTCTCCTGCTTCTTCTTCAAAAGAGATGCGAGGTAGTCATCCAGAGGCGTGAAATCAATCATCTTTATCAGCTTGGAGGCGTAGTACTCGGGTGTGTATGAGCTGAGAAGGTAGATTGCAAATTTCTGAAGTGCAAGATCTGTGATCTCCTGTGGTGTCTTGTGATCGATCTCCACAGGATAGAGCATTGGGTCAACGATGGAGCTCTTGATAGATTCTGGGAATTTGGCAGCAATCAGAGATACTTTCTTCTGTAGGAACTCTAGGCACAGTTTCTCTGAGTATTTGTAAAAATCTTCGTCGCCTTCTGTGACAGATTCGCAGATGTTCTTCAGAGCAGATTTGACAAGGTCTTCCGGAATGTCAGCTAGACCTGTGATACCCTCTATCATGACATCAAATAAATCTTCCCCTGATTGGAATCTGGTGAATTCTTTTCCCTTTTGTACTTGAGCGGTGAAGTAGGCGATGAGGGTGTAAGTCAAGTTGTACTTCGTTCCCACAATCAGACTTCCCTCCTCAATGATGACTCCCGTGTTATCATTTCCTTCCAATATCAAAGACCTCACTGGCATACTGTCCTTCTTCGTCAGCGGACGCATGTAGTTGGCCTTGTCGTGTGGGTTATCACCATCAAGCTCGCGGAGTTCGTGGAGTGCGTTGTTGACAAGCGCATAGTTATGAATGGTTCCCGTAAGTGGATGTGCAAGACTAACAATTTTCACTGGACCTTCTGGAAGATAGATCACACGTGCACCTTCGTACGACATACCTTTATCTTTGTGTGCGTGTGTGTGTGTGTGCTACTTCGTGTTAATGGTAGGATTGAGGTTGGACGCGTTCCTCCAATTTCGCGTTACGCGTCTTGACGAGTTGAGAACGATCTATACTGTTTTTTATCAAAAGTCGTAGTCTGCCTTCTTAGACATACGAGGAACTAAGGACCACATGACACAGTAAGCCAAGATGGTCAGGTCTACCAGAACAAGCAGGAATTTGAAGCCAATCCAGCGAGCAACAGCACCGACACAGAACGGAAGCACCGCAGAACCCATTCCACCAAGCGAGTTCACCACTCCAGATCCCGAAACTTGTAAGTGGACAGGAAGAAGACTCAGCAGTGTAACAGCCGCTGTTGGGAAAAGCGGGCCAATGAAGACGCCCATGACGAACACCAACACTTTGGCAATCCAGGCATAGTGAGTGCCAGTGTAGATCAAGGAGAAGAGCATGAAGACAGAGAAAGACAGCCAACTCACCACTGCGTAGGACAAGTTGGCTCTGTACTCGTTCTTAAACCTCTTGGTAGCGAACCCAAGCAGCATACGACCACACGTGAGCCCAATCCAGAACCAACTGGTGACGAAGCTGGCTTCCATCTGTTCCATGGACTTGATCTTTCTAAGATAGGTCAAGAGCCATGAGCCGATGCTGAGCTCTGCGCCAATGTAGAAGAAAAGGAACCCACAGAATGTCAAAATGAGAGGGTCTTTGATGAGAGAGAAAGGGCTGGTGTCTTCGGATTCATCCTTATCTTTCGTGGTGAAGTACTCGTACTTCCACTTTGTCTCCCTTCTGAAGACGAAGAATACAGAAACTAGACAGATCAAGCTGATAATTGCCAGAGAGGCATAGTAGATTCTATATCCCCAATGCTTCAACACCAGACTTACCACTGGTGGTGCAACAACGGACCCGAGACCGTAGAACCCGTGTAGAAGCCCCATAATCTCGTTGTTGTCGTCAATGGAGCTGAGAAAGACGTTGCACCCACTATCAAGGACTCCAATGCCCACCCCATAGGCAAAGTACACCACAATGAACAACGGCAGCCAATCTGTCATTGCAATTGCTGTGAATGGCACCAATAGACACATCGCTGCACCCATCAGGGCCCCTCTTCTTCCAAAGTTGGCGTGGAAGGTCTCATTGAGCACCGCCGCCACTGCATATCCACCAAACTGGAACATGAACACCAAACTCACCGTCGTTTCAGATGTATTGAAGTGCTCCACAAGGTACGGAAGCAATGTGCCGACAGTTTGATCGGCCATGCCCGCGACTATGAAGAGAGCAAAGCATAGCAGGATCTGAGTGCGGAGTAGGGATGATTCTCGCCAGTTTGAGGAGTCGATGAAGATGCTGTGTCCTTTGTACTCCATTGTTGTGGGGACTGCTGGAGTTGGTGGCGAGCT
The DNA here is from genome assembly GCA_030563225.1 of Petasospora hungchunana. NCBI lineage: Eukaryota > Fungi > Ascomycota > Saccharomycetes > Phaffomycetales > Wickerhamomycetaceae > Petasospora > Petasospora hungchunana. The sequence continues at coordinate 9,571 of JAKUBL010000044.1, forward strand.
GATCGAGTCTCCAGGCAGCAGCTGCTCTTATAGCTCGAATTCCTCTGGCTTGGACATCTTAGTGTTTCTTAAAGGGCCATGATAGAGAGAGAAGATTAGTAAAGAGATTTCTCTTTTCCCCGCGAGAATCCCCCCACACACAACTGCCAAGATAGAGGAGGAGACGCGGTGGTGGAGGTTGAAGACTTTTTTTTTTCTTTCTGGATGTTTTTTCTGTTTTTTGACCTTGTGAGCTTCTGTAAAGCTATTTGAGGTTATCCACTGTCGATTTGTGTGATTTGGGATTATATAGAAGAGTGATTAGTGGAGGATGAAATGGTTAATAGGGTTAAAAATTTTTGGCTTCAAGAGGAAAATTTGGTGTGTAATCTGAGAACATAAAAGATGATAGATTTGGTAACTTTGTATGTCTTAAACCCGATCCATATTCATCATTGTTAGCTTTTCGGCAGTTAAGAGGCGAGGTTTGATCCGTTTTACCTGTCAATATCCAGCCGCTCCTCACCAACAAAAAAGTGTGGGGACCTCTTTCAACACCTCCAGAATCTTCCATAGAACTTCTAAAGTTCATTATTGGGCTCTGGCTCTCTTCTCCTGACACATCCAAGTCCCAAAATGCTCACTAATTCACTCCAAACAAGCCGAATCGGCTTACAAATCGACGAGATTTGTCAAACCGAACATGCGGCATCGGCAGCAGCCGGCAGGAGAAAAATTTTGCGAGGAAAGCTCGTGAATTTTGAGGTTTCAGTCAAAAGTGGCCGAGAGGGTGTATATGTAGTTTGATCTCTTTACAAATAGAAGACCACTATTAGAGTAGAAAGGGTATCTCCACCTCTTCCTCATTCGTAACTACACCTTTATACTCCCAAAACAGTATGAGTTCGTTCCAAAAGTCCACTGCCCTCCAAAACACACACGCTACTCCTAACAATATAATTTTCTCATGAACAGAGAGAGTCAAAACAGCGAGCCCATCTGCTTATAGAAGTGGAACGAAGCCCCCCACCAGAGAAATCCCTGGAATTTACGGAAAAGTGGCGTAAAAGTCACAGCCGAGCGCCCTAGAACACGTTGTAGACGGTTTCTTCACCCAATTGAAGTCTTTTTTTGATCTATAAAATAACCTATATGATAAACAGTATCTTGACAATTGCCATCTCTTGCAATTGACTTAATTACTCAGCTTTTTTGTCTTCTAATCATCCATAAGACCCCTCAAAAGATAGTGAAAAGGGCAAAAAAAAAAGAAACTTGCAACGTGCATGCGTCTTGAACGGAGACACACACCACACATGATGATGTGCCAAAGTGGATTAGGTTTGCTATATAAATACGGGGCCAAATTCCTACCTTTTTCTCTTCTGTTCTGGTTGCTCTACTTGTCTTCCATCAACTCAATTTCCCACAATGGCTCTTCCAAAATCCGCTCTCATCGTTCTCACCTGTCACTTTGCCGAGTTCTACGAGGATGGCACAAAGACCGGTGTCTTCTGGTCTGAGGCTGCCCACTCCTTCCACGCTTTCAAGAAGGCCGGCTTCTCGGTCCAGTTTGTTTCCGAGGACGGAACCTATGGAATTGACGAGCACTCCTTGGTTCCTCCAATGTTCATTTCAGAGGAGGACCTGAAGGAGTACCAGGACAAGGACGCTGAGATCCACGCTGCCCTTGCCGGTATCAAGGCTGCCAAGGACGTCAACGCTGCTGACTACTCCATCTTCTACGCCGCTGGTGGCCACGGCACCCTCTTTGATCTTCCAACGGCCACCGGTCTCCAGAATATCGCCAGAGACATTTATGCCAACGGCGGTGTTGTGGCTGCCGTGTGCCACGGTCCAGCCATCTTTGCTGGTCTCGCTGACCTCGTCAAGGGCAAGAAGCTCACCTGCTTTGTCGCTGCTGCCGAGACCCAGATTGGTCTCGACGCCACGCTCGAGAAGTTCCAGCTCAAGACCAACGAGGAGCTCATCAAGTCTGTTGGCGCTGAGCTCGTCGTTGCTCCAAGCGAATGGGCTGACTTCTCCATTGCCGACGACAGAATCGTCACTGGTGTCAACCCAGCCTCCGCCACCTCCACCGCTGAGAAGGCCATTGCCGAGCTCAAGTGAATAACAGAAACGAAATGACCCCCTTCAACTCCCCCCCCCCTTTTTTAACGCCTTTATATATATGAACTTGTCCTTGACTTCCTATTTCAGTAGTCGCGCATTAATTAGTATTCATATAAATCATACGCGAATTTTTTTTTTGGCATTGAAGGGTAGGGGAGGGGGGTTGTAGTCATCGGGCAGAGGAAACAAAGCTTTTGTCTCTTCACGCATCCACCATAAAAAAAAAGGAAATGGTTCTCGCTAGCAGAAGAGCTCTGGCCGTTTCCAGCCATCTGCGTCGCTTCTCTGCATCCACACGTGCTTTGAAGGCGCTCTACCCGGACCTCCAGCAGCAAGATCTCCTCGCAAATGGCTCACCAGACTACGTAAGGTTGATCCTCACCTCGAGAGTGTACGATGTCATTGAAGAATCCCCTCTTTCCAACGCCATTTCTCTCTCCCACAAGACGGGATCCACCGTCTACCTCAAGAGAGAAGACCTTCTGCCCGTGTTCTCCTTCAAGCTGCGTGGTGCCTACAATATGATTGCAAAGTTGGACCCAAGTCAGCGTGCAAAGGGAGTCATCGCATGCTCCGCTGGTAACCACGCACAGGGTGTTGCCTTCTCCGCTAAGCACCTCGGCATCCCAGCCACCATCGTCATGCCAGTCGCCACTCCATCCATCAAATATCAAAACGTGTCCCGTCTTGGCTCTCAGGTGGTGTTGTACGGTGAAGACTTTGACTCTGCTAAAGCCGAATGTACCAGACTTGCTGAGGAGACTGGAATGACAAATATCCCACCATTTGACCATCCATACGTCATTGCTGGCCAAGGAACCATTGCCATGGAATTGCTCAGACAAACAAATGGGGAGAAGATTTCCGCCGTCTTCTGTGCCGTTGGTGGTGGTGGCCTCATCTCTGGTATCGGTTCATACCTCAAGAGAATTGCCCCACACGTCAAGATCATCGGTGTTGAGACTTTCGACGCTGATGCTCTCTATCAGTCCCTCGGCAAGAAATCAAGAGTCACACTCCCAACAGTTGGCGCTTTTGCTGACGGTACTGCCGTTAAGATCGTCGGTGAAGAGACTTATAAGGTCTGTTCCGAAGTTGTTGATGAAGTTATCCGTGTTGACACTGATGAGATCTGTGCGGCCATCAAGGATGTCTTTGAAGATACACGTTCCATTGTCGAGCCTTCTGGTGCCATGACAGTTGCTGGTATGAAGCGTTACATTGCAAACCACCCAGAGATTGACCATTCCAAGGCCACTTATATCCCAGTGCTCTCTGGTGCAAACATGAACTTTGACCGTCTCAGATTTGTTTCTGAACGTGCTGTTCTTGGTGAAGGCAAGGAAGTCTTCATGCTCATCACCATTCCAGACACTCCAGGCTCTTTCCTTCAATTGCAGAACGTTATCCACCCAAGAACTGTCACGGAATTCTCTTACAGATATTCTGGTGCCCAGAGTGGTGAGGCCTTCATCTACACATCCTTCTCTGTCGTTGACCGCAAGAAGGAAGTTACACAAGTCGCGAAGGAGCTTGAGCAACTCGGCTTCTCAGCAATGGACATTTCTTCCAACGAAATGGCAAAGTCGCACGGCCGTTACCTTGTTGGAGGCTCTGCTGACTTGCCAAATGAGCATATCTTCAGCTTTGAGTTCCCAGAAAAACCAGGTGCCCTCACGCGCTTCTTGGAGAACCTCAAGGGGAAATGGAACCTCACCCTTTTCCATTATAGAAACCATGGATCCGACATGGGTAAGGTTCTTGCTGGATTTGATGTTCCTCCACAAGATCGTGACAAGTTCCAGGAATTCTTGGACAGTACGGGATACCGTTATGCTGATGAGTCCGAAAATGTCGTATACAAGAAGCTCCTCAAGCGTTAATAGATGCAGATAGATGACCCCAATGATGAGATATCGTAGCCTACACTATGAGAACCTAAAGGCAGTCCAGATGGTCCATCACTCCACTGAAATCTCTGATACACTCACAGGAACCTCAGTATGCCTTGAAGATGTTCATACATATTTATTTCACGGCCAACTAAAAAGAACTTTCAATATAAATAGGAAAATGAGCAGTAAACAAACTTACCACACAATAGGCCACAAACTCGGGGTTAGCACTTCCCCCGCGGAAAGCCGGTAAAACCCGAACACGCACCCGGACACCACACCTCGCTAAATAATTAAGGTTTAATTGGTGTACTCGCCACTGAGGGTTCTACTATTGAATTCTCTAATATATGAGTGATTATCTTCACTCTAGATTACTGTACAGGAGTCTGATAATGGTTCAAGGAAAGAAATATGAAACCAGTATGACTTGAAGTAAAGATTGCTCTTCAATTCAGGAGTCTTGACTTGAAATCTGGCATATCTAACTCATGTCGTATTCATCTATCGCCTTCAATAACATCTACATCAACATGAATCTACTAACACACAAATAAATGGATATCAGTATCAGTGCATTCTATCAAAACGAAACCAAGCTAAAAACAAGGTACAACCAAATAAAAATGAACGATGAAATCAGATTCTTAGCCTCGTGAAGGCTTTGGGGTATCTTGGAAGCTTATGCTCTTCTCCGTACTCTCTTCTGTAATGGCATGTGGCATCAGACCACCAACAAGTGTACTCATCTTCGATCTTCCAGGAGCTGTACTCACTGGAGCTTCTTCTTCATCACTATCATCACGCTCTGCAGGAAGTCTTCCCAACGCAGCAAGACGTCTCTGTCTTTCCACATCTGTTTCGTCGTTATTATCATCATCATCAGATGCATCGGAGTTCTCATCACTGTTGTAGTCATCACTGTTGTAGTCATCATCATCATCGTCATCACCATTCTCATCTTCATCCTCTTTGATCGTCGCCGCCTGAAGTTCAAACTTGGTGGCCTTTGGTGATGTTGGAGAAGCAGGAGATCCAGAAGATCCAGATGACGCAGTTCTCTTCAATCCGACTGCACTCAATGCCTTCCCAGTAATTTCAGAAAGCATTGTAGATGATCTGCTTCTCTGTGTAGTTGATGATCCTTCTGTGTGTTTGTGATGGTTGATTCTGTATCTTCTCATAATCTCTCCATCTTCGTTCTCGATGATCAATTGATCGCCAGTCTTGTAAGCAACAAACTTTCTCTTGTCTGTGCCGATGTTATCGAGTCTTGATGGTGACATGATGGAAGCAATAGATGACGAATTCGACTTGGACTTTCTCAATCTCAAGTCCTGAGTCTCAGCTGCACTACCAACAAGTTTGGCGGTCTCCATGATTTCACCACGTTGATCTTCCACAATGAGTGTACTTCCTTCTGTGTATGCATTGGTTGGCTTTCTGGAGTGCTCATAGTCGTTACTGTGTGCGCTGATTGTGGAAAGCGCCTTCTCATCCGATTCAGTTTCTTCTTCGTGAATAGTCTGATGATCAGTACCAGGGAAAGCTTCAGGGGCAACAAAGGTGTTAGCAGGTGTAATACCCACACGTGGATAACCCTCTTCATTATGGTCAGGGAGATCTGTACTCTTCTGAGAACGACCAAGGGCAAAAGTTGCAGCCTTTGCTTCTTTCTCACGTTGAATCTTTTCTCTGTCATACTCGAAATCTTCGTCAGCATTGTGGGAAAGAACCTTTTTGAGGCCTCTTCTTGCTCTGTTCTTTTTCACCTTGCGTCTCTCCATTCCACCGGCCGGACGAACAGGAACACCAGATGTCTCAATAGTGGCACTTTGTGACAGTTGTCCACTAGATGATGTTGGTGCTTGAGTATCCACTCTCTGCAAAGAGAAAGAACGACCTGATCCCTTAAGTTCAGGAAGACGAGATAACCAGGAGGAAGACTTCTCGTTTCCATTTGTGGCAGTGAAGGACATAGAGATTGCCATTGTGTTCAAGTGTCTTCCTAAGGTAATAACAGCGACAGAAGAACCATGAACAACGATGGAAGTGATGATCAAGAATGTGACAACAGGCCAGATGACAGCAATCAAGTGACCATATTCAGAATCAACTGGAGGAGCGGTAGAAGTTGGTGTTGCCTCAGATGGGTGTGCTGCGCCTTCCAACTCTGCTCTTGCAAGAATCGCAGCAAAGACGGCACCGACACCAATAGGACCGAAATGACCACAGAAAAGAGCCTCACGCCACGTCTTGATATCTGGGATGAGTGGCTTGATTGCCATTACAGCAGGAATTCTTCTGAGGAAGACAACAACGATTGCCAAGATGACCAATCTCCAAACATCTGTACCCAAAGCGTGAGAGTTAAACTGTGGCCATGGAATGATGGCACCAAAGTAAATGAAGTATGCCAAGTTGAGAAGAAGATCGATGACGGTAGAAATATGGGCCTCTTCTGTACGTTTAGCAAACCAACCGTCCCAAGCAAAGGCAGCACCAGCAGCAAAGGAGACGAGCAAGTCATCAACACCAAGCATGGAGCCAATACCGGCACAACTGAACGCCAAGACAATGTAGAATGAGAGGAACGACTCTCTGTCGATCAATTTCTTGTTTTCAGCGTACTTGATAGCGTGTCTTCCCAAGTATCCTATAACCACACCGATCAGACAGCCTAGGATACATTCGTACAAGATAGTGACACAGATCCAGTCCTTGACGATTTCTCCTGCATTTCCACTGTGAATCACAAGGTTGATACTCAAGTAAATGAACGGGAAGGCCATACCATCGTTACAACCAGATTCTGCGGACAACAAGTTTCTCAAGTGTCCTGGAACACGCTTGGCGAACTTACCCTTACCAACAACTGCTGCGGCAAGGACGGGATCTGTAGCTGTGATGCATGCACTGATAACAAGTGCTTCGGCAAAGTTGACTTGTGGGATGAGCAGCCACATGAATAAACCGACAATAAGCCAACCGAATGTCATCACAGGGACGAGAAGCATGAACACCGATAGCCAATGTTTGAGCATGTACTTCTTGGGCAATTCGACGGCAACGGCAAAGATCTGGAGACAAAGAACGATACGTGACACCTCGAGAGTGATATAGTCCGAGTTACCCCATTCTGTTGGGGTGAACCAGTTGAGGCAGTGCGGCCCCACTATGAGTCCAACAATGGTTGCAACGGTCGCTTCACCGATGTAGAGCTTCTCCTTGACGAAAAGTGAAACGAGGGAGAAGATGGCAGCGAATATACCTAGAATGGCATACGCCGCGTGTGCGTGGTCCACGTTGAGGTGCTCCCAGACCGCCATGATAAGTGGGAAGCTATCTCAATATGTGTTTGTGCGTGTGTTAGGGGAGTGCTTCTGGGGGCGGGGTGGCTGTGGAAGGACGGCAGCGCAGTTGGTTGAAGTTAGGCGCTGTGGAGGGAGGTTGGTAAGTAGGAAGCAGAGCCCTTTTATATGAAGCAGCACGGAGCTTAGCGCCGGAGTCTTTTTTTATTGATCCTCTTGATGATGAGGGCTTATAACGTGCGGGATGCCTCGCTATATATAGCTTCGCGAAAATCGGTACGTGCACTCAACCGAAACAGGCGAACAACCACGATCTGAAGCTCATAATAGTTTGTTTTTAGGGGGTGTTTATCGATGTGAAAATCTTCTAAATCATCGGCCTATGACACAAATCCATAGATAGAGTCATATATCCCCTTGTTTTAATCCAATTACTTCTTTATAACTCTGAAATTTTACGACTAACGCCCAGGAATTGTGCCAAGGGACCCTGAGAGAGTCTTGGAGCGGCTTGGCCAATGACGATTACTCCTTTCGGGCACCAACTCCGGATTTCCCATCAAATGATGCCTTCTTGAGACAAGAAGGGGCATTTGCTACCTAACAATGTAAACAATATTGATTTCATTCAAAAAGTATTAAGTTCGTTCTTGATCATTTTCTTACCCCTCGAGAAGATACCCTTTGCACCCTTTGCGATACTGTGAGCTGAACTGGATGTCTCTTGCAACACCTTTTTGTTCAAGAAGGAGCCCATGTGGATGTTTGTGTGCTTCTTGCTGAATTGAGACGCTTCAGCGTATGCCTGCTTCACATGGGATGACACCGGACTCTTGTAACTAACCATCTCAACCTTCTGCAAGGCGTGGTCAATCCACAGCTCGATACCACTAACAACATTAGCTTCCTCTTCACGTGCCTCGTGGTACTTCTTGACACGTACCGTTGGGTTCTCAATAGCAGCGATCTTCTTCATGTTGTAGGTTGGTGACTTGCGGACAGGAAGGGTCTTCTTATCCTGAAGAGTTGCTGAAGAGCTCGTCAAGTGTTCCTGGAAGTAATGCCCCTTTGGTGCTCCAGATGAATCAGGTGTATCAAGAGGGATGTGTACAGGGAGGATAGTCTCTGACCCAGTCTTGTATGAGGTACCGACCTTGTTACTATTATCTTGTGTTTCTTCTTCATCATCATCCAGCACAGAAAGCATCGATGTGTTCTGCTGTTGGTTCCCATCTGTTGTGGAATCCGAAGTGATACTTATCTGTTTGTTGAGAGACTCCCCTTGGCTCTCGGCCATTGAAGCATTATCTTCAATGATCTCACCACGTGAGTTTCTGGCATAGTTATCAATCTTTGGCAAGGGTGGAGCGGCATTGGTACCACTAATGAACTGATCTCTGAAGCTTTCAGTGTTTGGTCTCCAGTGTCCAAAGTTTATTGACATTGCTGGGTTCAAATGAGACTCACCACGTTCTGAGCCATAAGTTGATTGAACATCTGACATGGTAAAGCTGGCAGTACGATCGCCAGTGAAACTTGCAGTACGATCACTCATCTTGGAAGATCTGTATCCTGTTTCACTCTTGATAGAAAAGCCACCAGTGGAAAGAGATCCAGAGGAATGTGTGCGCGTAACACCCAAAGGCTCCTTTGTAGATGCGGCAGCAGAGTCATCAGTATAGTCATCAAAGTAATCACTGACCGAGCGATAGAACTGAGAATCACGAGCAGTTGCTGATTTGGCCATTTTTTCAGGCTCTTGTATTTGTGGTTCAAACTTCTCAATCTCATCAGCATCTGGATCTGGTGTACTGATCAAATCACTGAGGTAGGCATGTTCCTCGAGCTCATCAGCATACCTTGAAAGTCTAGAAACGTTTCCAACATCGGTTTCAGACGGTACAATAGTCTCTTGCTCAACGTGTTCTGGTTCTGGTGGTTGTACTGTCTCCACAGGACTTTGTGGGTCATGGATATGCAGCGTATCAGCATCCGAGAGTTCATAAGGTGCAGGACTCACAGGAGGCTGAGACGAAGACTCGTTTGCCTTGAGTGCATCGATGGTCAAGTTGGCTGGTTGAAGAGAGAATGGCTCATCTGCAGGTGGGGGTGTAGTTGCAGATTTGGCCTCAGGCGTCACGTCGAAAAGAATGAGGTTCTTGAAATTCTCATTTGGAGGTTCTTGTGTTTTATCTTCAGGAATCTCTTGTACGTCATTATCTTCTTGTTCGTTATCACCTTCTTCGTCACTGATCTGTGATTGGAAATGTGATTGTTGTGGTTGGTAATCATCGTCATCATCATCCTCGTCATCTGTGTTGATGGTAATGGTTTCTCTCCACGGTTCGCTGACTTCTTCTTGGGTCTTCTCAGGCGTCACTGGGATATCTGACTGGAAGTGTCCATGGCTGCTCGGAACATACTCATCATCTTCGTCATCACCTCCGTAATTCAAATCTTGTACGATTGGCGAACGTGTCTCCTCCTGTCCAACAGTAGTCCCAATGTCTGTGCCAAGAGTGACGTTATCGTCGAGAACTTGGTGTTCTTCCTCATGTGCGTTCCCCATATCTTCTCTGACAACAACCTCATCACTCGGAATGATCTGTTCTTCTTCACTCGGGAACGGAGCAAAATAACTCGTTGGGACATTCGATTCATAGGTTTCTTCTGGCTCTACTTCCACTTCCTTCTCCTTCTCTTCTACTCTCTTCTGGTTATCCGGTGCCGCCATGAATCTCATTGTACGCGGAACGTATTTTTCTTCCTCTTCCTCATCTTCAACAGGCACGTCATCCACATACTCATCGAGATCAATTGCCTGGAACTTGGCCACGTTGTCCAGATCCGGCGTAGGCGTATCCTTATAGCTCACCTCATCGTCCTCTTTGAGCTCAGCGGGCAGTTCCGGGAGCTGTGGTACGTCTTCTTCGTCACTCCTGTGTGTGTGATGTTGTTAGTATTGTACTTCATATATATATAAAAGGAGCGCGGGCGGCTCAACTACTCACCAATCATCACCGTCATAGTTTGCCGTAGAGGCTGTTGTCCAGCGCGTGGACTTCTTTCTCGCCACTTTTTCGTCAAATGACATTTTGCGTTTTGTTGATGTTGGTATAGAGAGAAAAGAGAGAGGAGTTGTTGATGTTTTTGTTTTTGGTGGGGGAGGAAAGAAGAAGAGGGCAGTGTACCTTAAAGTGGCCCTACCGAACACCCGAACATCACATAGAGACGTGACTAAATTATACTACGTCATTTCTAATATATATATATATATATATATATACAATATATTACTGTGGCTTTGCCTTTGGACCCCAGTTCTTTGATGGGTTTTCCTGGTATCGCGTGATTTTGAGCTTTCTGAGCTTTTCAACTTTGGCACTCATCTCATTGAGTTCGAAAGAAACCGGTGTTTCACACTTGATGTCATTGGTGAGGATACGATATCCTGCTGTTGTCTTACTGAGCTTCTCAACGTCGTGTTCTGGACACTTTTGTTTGATGTACTCCTTCAACACGCCCCAGATGGTAGTCCATGGAGCGTTTGTCTTGATCGCTGATGGGATGGCGTGTGTAAGAGAGGCCTCGCAGCCCTGACTTCCAAGACCAGCAACGAGGAGCTTAAGAGGAGGAACCTGACATTTGAGAATTGAGGAAATGCGTTCCGGTTTGAAATAGAATGGAGTTTCGAGCTCGTTCTTCGCCAACGTGAGCATCCCTTCGATTCTCTTGCGTGTCTTGTACGTGTCATCACTGACGCTTTCGTTGAGCTCAAGAACCTTGGCGATGAAGTCCTTGTTGTGGAGCGGACCGTTGTACATTGGACCGGCAAGATGGTTGACAAACCCACAAAAGGTACAGAACGGTCCAGTATGAGTAACTCCTTGGGCCAAGCCATACTTTTTTGTCTTATTTTCTCTCACGGAGACTTTGCCCAATGGTTGGTCCTGGATGGATCCACATCCAGAGCACATGTATTGGACACTTGTCTTTGATCCGACTTCCTTCACCTCAACAGGCGATGTCTTGACCTTGATGAACAATCTGACGTAGAAATCAATCGATAGACACAGCATTGGCTCGATGGTCTTCTTGTATTTGGCAGCAGAGTTTGCAATCATGTTCAACACCAATCTCAACGCTCCTTCGTGTGCAGCATCATGATTGATTAAAGGGGAACCACCGTACAGGGCAAAGCACTTCTCCGGGTATCCGCCACCAGCGAGAACAGCAAGATCCGTGCACGTCACAAGAAGCATACCGTCATTACTAACAGCCTGGATGGCGGCATCGATGAAAGGAGATGCCGTTCCATATGGATCCAGATCGATGATATTGAAGAGTTTCCCCTGTGCTTTGGATTCATGCATGTATGCATTGGCATCTCCTCTGTTTGGAATGACAATCCCTTCGACTTTATTATGCACAGCATTGCGTTCAATGGACTTGACTGCTTCTTCTAGAAAATCATTGGCAACAACACGTTGAACTAATGGGATTTCTTTTGCATATCGCACCGCACGTAATCCTGTCGCACTAAGTGCTTCGAGGATGGAGATGTATGGCTTCTTCTCTGGTTCCTCGGCATCGTGTTTGCGTTTCTTAATAAGCTGGGCACCGTACAATTCACTCCATGCTCTAATGGAAAGTGTAGACAGATCTCTGTTGAACTGTTGGACTGGGTTGTAAAAGACATCTTCTGCCTTTGGGAAAAGGATAGTTGCGGACCCTTCTGTGACCGGAGTGAAGTTATCGGGATTCATGCGTTTAAAAAGGTTCCGTAGGCGAAAGAATCGCATAGACCAAAGAAAAGATCATTTTGATGATCGATGAGGGGGGTTCGAATTTTTTTCCCACCAGTAAGTCTATAGTTGGTGTCCAGGTGTTTTATATCTAGATCAAACTTGATGTGTTAAAAAGTCTACAAATTTAAACTCTCTCTTTATATTTGGGAATAAGAGAGATGTTTGTTCTTTTGCTTTTCCTCATATCACCAATACCGTTGATTGGATTTGGCTACTTTATTCAGTGAGTTTGTTTCTGTTCTGTTCTGTTCTTTGTTTTTACTAACACAAATGGATCCAAACAGTAAGAGGATGAATACTTTCTCACAGATTGGAATTCGTCTATTACAAGTTGAAAACCGACTTTTTGGAGGATATTTACTCAAATTATCACAGTTTATATTACGATGGGCTGTTCCTTCGCTTTACACTGGTCTTTTTATCGGATTGACACATGTTTTCTACTCATCCGTATACGCCCATATCGATTATCCAATGCCCATTGTCTACAATTTTCTTCTTTTGGTGTTGATGACAACGTTTCTTCTATCTATATGCGTACGACCAGCCAAATCGACACAGATGGCTCCGAGTTGGCCACATGATGGACTTGTATTCTTTGAAAAGGAATGTACAACTTGTCACATCACAAAACCAGCAAGATCAAAACATTGCAAGTATTGTGGTGGATGTGTTCTGTTGTACGATCACCATTGCATATGGTTGAACAACTGTGTCGGAATGGGCAACTATGTGTGGTTCTATGCGTTTCTGGTGATGAATTGTCTCGTGCTGAGTTGGGCATCGGTTGTTGGCGGTGAAGTTGTTTGGAGGGACTACACTTTGAGAGACACCACCACAGAATTCGCCTTCACCTTATTCTGTGTGCTATGCGACATGCTTGTGGTGTGGTTCTCGTGGATGAACTGGCGACTCGTCAAGGATGGTATGACGACCAATGAGCTTTCAAAATGGGAAGTAATCCACACTTTGGTGGATGAGGGCACGCTCTATGAACAAGGAGATGGCCGCCGTTATTTCGAGCACATCCCGAATGAGGGCGTGTTTGTCAGTGCAGACCAGCAGGATTCCCGTGTGTGTCACGTTGAATTTGCGAGTCTCCACAAGGTGCTGAGCATTAAGGAGTTACAAAACAGATATGACCGGGGGTCTTTTGTTGCCAATCTCCGAGAACGGCTATATGCCAAGGCGTTTACGCAGTAATGGCACGATGGTGATGCCGGTGACGACGCGTGTATGCGTTTTTGTAGTAGTTGGGCTCTCAGAGCCGTTTCCGTTTCCGTTTCCAGCTGCTGAGAAACGAGAATTGAGCAGGTTCTCAGCATCGGGACGAGACAAAAGGTCCAACGTATAGCTGTGTGTCTTATCTAGTGGTGTCGGAGTGTGAAGAGCTATACAAACCTTTGTGAAGCGCGGGAAAGTAGCGTCTGTGTGTTGAAACTTGAATGTGGATGAAGAAGAGGAAGAGGGGGAGGAGCGCATCTTCACAACAAGCGGGGGAGACTCGTCCTGATCAAACAAGAAGAGTCTACGTTTCTTTCTGGAGGGGCGTGGCGGGGCAGCCTCAGCAAAACACCGCAGATCAGCAACGTCCCAGGCCACTGCCCGCACTGCGCTCAGCATTCGGGCAGCCTCCTTGTCGGCGTCGTCCCCGAGCTCATCCTTTGTTAGTTGGGTGAAGACGGCTCTGCGTTGCCTGGACGATACTACCCGGTGCGAAACCGGTGCCTCTTCCTTCTCCTGTGTTCCTCCTCTTCCTCCTTCTCCAATAAACAGTGGGTCTGTCCTCTGGACATGTGACGACCCGAAAAGACCCATTTCTTTGTACCGCCTTTCGGGTTTGTGTGTGTGCGTGTTTTTGTTTTTGTTTTTGTGTTTGAAGTGGAAATGGTGTTTTTTTTTGATCTAGATTGTTTTTTTTGTTCCGAGGGGAAGTGTAAGGGGGTTGGGGAAAAGTCTTTCTTTGTTTCTTATATAAACAAACTCAAGTCAATTTTAATATATATATATATATATATATATATACATGCTAGTACACCAACCTTTAAACCCAAATATAACCCCCCTCTATAACAAAAAGATAAAAACCCAGATCAGACCCCGATATAGCGCATGCATCTTTTGTTGACATTTCCCCTTGAAACAACAAACTCGTAATTCACGCCGCCCCCAAAAAATGCCAGGGGCTGGCCTCAAGTTGCAGCTGATGGCCTTCGGTGCATTTTTATAAGATGAGATGAATCTGCTGTTTTTACTCTTATTTTTTGAGGTTTCCTTTTTCTTTTTGAGGGGGCTCTCTTTTCTGTATACAACAAAAATATGGCATCCAGAAAGCCCAAAACTTCTTATGCTTGTTCCCCTTGTAAACGTCTCAAGATCAAATGCGATCACAACGCCCCTTGTTCCCCATGTGTGACGCACGGAAGAGAAGAACAGTGTCTATTGGGACCTCCAAAGAGTTTGACCCATTTCAAGGAGCTCATTCGCCCCAACACAGCTTTTGGAAGAATCACAAAGAGTCCACACAAGGCAAAGAGTTCTTCCATATCTTCAACGTCTTCCCTCGAACTCTTCTCATCCCCTGAGGAATCATCTACAGCTTCCACAATCAGAGAGAATTCACATCTTACGGAACAAATGCTTAAAGATCATGCAAATCGTATAGATGAGCTCAATGCCCACAATGCCCATCTCGTTGCTCAAAACACAGACCTCTTAAGACAAGTTGGATATTACTTCCACTTGACAAAAAAACCTTCCATTGCAGATTATTCCCATCATCTGGATGCTGAGAAAACTCTTCATCTAAGGAGAATGATGGTTGAAATACTTCCAGCTCGTAATGTCTGTGCATTATTGAAGAAACACTTCTTTGTTTGTGTTACATATCTCTGTGATGTTCTTGACTCAACAGAGTTCGATAAAGAATACGAGAAATTATGGAGTCATGTTGTCAATGACAGAATTGTGAATGTGGACATTTCATTCCTTGCTCTGACAATAATGATACTCTGTTTGGGACTCCGTGCTGCTCCTAAAGAGTTGTTGTTGAGTAATGAGGCATTGTTAAGACTTTGGCCATCGCCAACATCAGTGGCAACGACTTGTGACAGTTGGTTTAGGGCTACAAGACAGATCCTAGCATTTCACAAGTCTCCAGGGCTTATAAGATCTCGGATCTTTGTGATGCAATCTGTGTATTGTCAGCTAGTGAATGATTTGGCTACCTTGGATGAACTTCTTCCGACAGCTCTTTTTGACGCCAGACAGTGTAAACTTGATGATCCACGCTTTAACAACACAGAAATGGCAAGATCAGTTTGGTGGATCATATGTGGAATTGATATACAAAGAGCATTGGACACTCATAGGTCTCCATTTGTTGTTTCTTGTTACTCTCATGTTCCCTTACCACAAAACCATTACCTTTCACTGAAAGCTCGAATCACAAAAATCTTGAGTTCTCTGTTCACTTTTGATTTCACACAAATGAGACTTCCAGAAAGACTTCAAGTCATTGTATCACTGGATCAACAATTGTGTTCATTAGCAAAACAACTTCCAAAGCCTCAAGGCAAATTGTTCCGATTCCAGCGAACTGCACTTCATATTGAGATATCTGTACATAGGTGTCGCTTATACGAGTCATTCATCGATTTTGACATTCCAATGGCTACACAAGTTTGCAAATGTCTTTCATCATCCCTCTTATCTGCATATGAAGAGTTGAAACAGCTTTATATTGTTTCTCAGGATCCACTATACATCGTTTTGTCACCTTTATTGGTTCACAGTGCACTTCTCTCTTGCATTTTTTCTCAAAGACTTGAACTTACAGATAAGGAACAATCATTGATCAAGAATCATTTATCAACTCTTCAATCCGATCTTTTAACAATGGAATGTTCTGCTCCTTTACCTGTTGTCTCTTCGGCACTTCAATCATTCCAACATCTCAATAGTTTGGGACTTCAACCACTTCGAAGACGAAGTAGTGATTCCAAAATGCGATTGAATTCCATTATGAATGATTCTTCTCCAAATGTTACATTAGAAACAATCCCAATGTCTCTCTTGGGTGAAAGTTTGAAGATGGCAGGTCAAGTTTTACATAGGAAACAAGCACCAGTTGAGATCGAAATTCAATCACTTTGGGGACATATTTATACTGATTATTGTGCATTTATTCGATAGAGATTGATGTTTATAATTTTAATATTAGCATACATGTAAAACAGGTCAAAAAAAAACACACAAGAACAAAAAATTCGTTAATTAATCCATCGTGATAACAACCTTACCCTGTGCACCATGGTGAATAAGTTTCTGGAAAGCATCCTGATAATCTTCAAACTTATGAACGGAATCGATTGGAATCTCAAGTGTACCATCTTCAATCAAATCACGAGCAAAGTCATACCATCCTGGCACAATCATACCCCACTTGAAATTCCACGATCTTGGGAAGGTCATAAGCTTAAAGTTGAGCCATGTGAAGTATTGGAATGCAGTCTTTGTGTAATCACCAACACTTGAACCGTTGATAGTGACATATCCGGTTTTTTCAGACTTTGGCTTGAGAACATCGTCCATACAACCAAAGAAGTCTCTGTTACCAACACAATCAACGATAAGATCCATTTTACCAATGTCCTTGACAAGTGCAAGAACTTGATCCTTGACATTACCCTTTTTGTAATCAACAATAACATCTGCACCATATCTCTTGACTCTCTCAGTAGAAGCACTGGAGTTCACAGAGATGACAGTTGGGACCTTGTGGACCTTTTTGAGCAATTGAACAACAAATGCACCGACAGAAGTGGATCCACCAATTACAAGCACATTTTCACATTCAGCTGGTTTCTTGAAATATGTGAGTGTGGTGTATGCCGTACCAAAAACAAGTGGGAAAGCAGAAGCCTGAGCCATTGAAATGTTCTTTGGAGCAATACCAATGTTGACATTCTTCTTTGTATCAATGACCAAATATTGGGACCATGTACCAAATTTGTGATAAACTTCTTCGTACAACCCGGAGATCTTATCACCTTTTTTGAATTTTGTCACCTCGGAACCAACATTCTCAACAACACCTGCAAAATCACGACCAGAGCCCAGATCACTTCTAGAGATGAAGTTGAAGAATTTATGAGTATTGTGGAGAATGAAATCAACTGGGTTTAGAACCTTGACGAGAATCTCATCTTTCTTGAGGGAAGAAGGGTCGAAAGAGGTATCAATGATCTCGAGGGGTCCACCGTAGTGGTACCCCACCATCTTGAAGTTGATTGACATGTTTTGAAAGGTGGAAAAATGGAGACAAGGTAAGGATTGGAGTTGATTGCTTGACATTTTTTTTGGCAGGTGGCGCACGAAGAGATGCAGGGCTTACTAAGGGAAACACCCTTACACCATGTACAAATACTTGGTAAAAGGGGAGGAAATAGTCAGGAATTGGGGTTTTAAGAACGGGGAAAAATGGGGTATAGGGGTAAATGTGGTGGAAATATTTCAAGTATTCACAAATTAGAGCAATTTTTAAAACGTATTCATCCAAAATAAGCACATTGGTCAACTTCTCGTAGTTTCAGGGGCCTCGGCATATTTGTGAAGGGCATCGGGCTTCCCCGAAATATCGGGACACTTCAACGCCTTGTTCTTCTCCATATTCCTTCATCGCTCATACAAAAATCCCTGAAAAAACCGGGACACGCGCCTTTTTTCTCTCTATTTTTTTTACATGAGGGCGGGCGGCTAACCACCCCGGTACGCGCCACACGTTGCCGTTCTCTCGAGTGGCAGCCCCCAAATTTCCCAAAGTGGCACTGCTTGACACAACGGCGTCCCCTATTGTTGTCAAAATGTGGGGGAGACGTATATCTCTCTCTCTGAAAGCACCATACAACCCCCCCTTCACCAACCCTTCAACAGATCACAAGGAAATTACTCACTACGGAAGTGGGAAAGGACCTCTGATTCGCCCGCGTGACTGCTTTTTTTTTCTTGTTTCTTTTTTTTTCACTTTTTCACATGTGGATCTGACTCGGCGGGCATGAGTGGCGAAAGAAAATGGCGCGAAATGGCACAAATTCGCGGGTAGTTTTGCCTGTTACAGTAATAGGGGATCTAGAGTTTCGTAGATTCGGGCAAGACCGCTACCTGATTCAGCGATTGGTAGCGTCAAAAAGTGGCGAAGACGCCACAGTTTTTCCAAAAGACTCATCTTTCCCATAAATCCTCCCTGTATATAAAGAGAAGGACAGCTTCTTTCCGTTTCCCCTTCTTCAATCAACCTCCACATCTTCATTCCCTTTCCCAAAAGTTTTAAAAAACAATGTCCAGTGTCGTCGAAAAGCCACTGGCGGCTGCAGAGGATGACCATTCGATCATCTCTACTGAATCAAAGAACACATTCGATGACTTCTCAGACATTGATGAGAAGGCCGTCATCCGTAAAGTTGACCTCCACCTCCTCCCGATCTGTGCTCTTCTCTACTTGCTCGCCTACTTGGACAGAGGAGCCATTGGTAACGCAAACATTGAGGGTCTTTCAACAGATCTCAACTTGACAACCGACCAATACAACCTCTGTCTCACCATCTTCTTCATCATCTATTCTTTCTGTGAGGTTCCATCCAACATGATTCTCAAGAAGATAGGCAGACCTTCTCTTTTCCTTCCTGGAATCATGTTCTGTTGGGGTATTTGTATGACTTGTATGGGTCTTGTCCAAAACTTTGGTGGTCTCTTCTCTACTAGATTGTTGTTGGCTCTCTTCGAAGGTGGTCTTTACCCAGGTATGTGTTTTGGTGTGACCATGTGGTATAAGAAATCTGAGATGCAATCTAGACAAACTCTTTTCTATTCTGCTGCCTCCATGTCCGGAGCTTTTTCTGGTCTTTTGGCTTTTGCTATTTCTAAGATGGATGGTGTTGGTGGATATCAAGGATGGCGTTGGATCTTCATCCTTGAAGGTCTTCTCACTGTTGTTTGTGCCGCTGGTGCTTTCTTCATCATGCCAGATTTCCCAGAAAATGCCTACTTCTTATCTGAACGTGAACGTCTCTTTATCATGTGGAGAGTTAGTACAGATTCCAACGAAAAAGAAGCTACAGATAGAGAGGCTGGTACTCAGAGATTACTCGATTTCTCAGGATACACCGATGATGATGATATTACTATGAGACAAGCTGTGAAACAAACTTTCTGCGATTGGCAACCATATATTCATATGCTTGTTAATTTGGGTATTTGTGTTCCATCTTGGGGTATTGGTCTTTTCCTTCCTTCTGTTATCAAGGCTTTAGGTTACACTTCTTCCAAAGCTCAGTTGATGACCATTCCAATTTATATCACCGCTTGTATCATCTCTATTGGTCAGGCTTTCCTATCTGATTACGTTGGAACTCGTTCCACCTTCCTTATTATTGACTTGTCTCTTATGATTGTTGGTTTCATCATGGCCATTATTGGTAACGAACTCGTCATCAATGGTCTTATCTATGCTGGTGTCTACATTGTTGCCATTGGTGTTTATTCTGCTTTCCCAGGAGGAGTTGCATGGTTCTCTAATAACGTTGCCAACTCTCGTAAAAGAGCAGTTGCAATGGCACTTCATATTTCTGCTGGTAATATTGGTGGTGCATTCACTTCAAATTTCTACAAACCAGGGAAATATACCCTTGGTCATGCCCTCAATTTGGGATTTTCAATCATGGGTCTTACATGTGTTTTGATTAATGTGATTGCATACACCAAGATTAACAAGAAGAGAAAGCTTGAAATTTTGGAAGGAAAGTATGATGATGTTTCTGATAAGGAGATTTACAAGATGGGTGATAAGTCTCCGTACTATACCTATAGATTGTGATGGTCTTTATCCATTTCACAACACATCCATTTGTTTTGCATCTGTGTTTTCCCTGTTTCTTTTTTGCTTTTTGATATATTGTTTTTTTTCATTAGTTTAATAATAGAATCATGTATTATTATCTTCACACCCAGGACAATTGTGTAGAGTCTCATGGATAAAGACATCACAATCTATACAAAACGTTTCATCACAATCGACACATAAATATCTTGAACTTGTAGTTTTTTTGGCAAATTTGTTTGAAGGAAATGGTACTTGACATCCAAAACATGCTTTTGCAAGATAATTATCCGCCAATGGTACTTCTTCAAAGTTCTTGAGAGGAATCAGATGATGATACGATCTTGCTAAATGTGTAGAAAGAATCAACATCATGTTACAACATGGACATACCGTGGGGAGAGAACAACATTTGGATTTGCAATTTGGACAGATGTATCCTCCATAAGTCAATTTGGAATGACATGCACAGAATGAAGGTGTATCTTCGGACTTTCTGGAAGGGAAACCCATCTTGACGAGTGTGAAAGATTTGGAGATTTTGTTTACTGGAAGTGGGACGACAGCTTCCATCATAAGTTCTTTAAAATGTTGTTCGTGTAGAATCACACGGTATGAGCTATCATCGTTGAAGTTTGTACGCTTACAAATCTCTTTGCAGATGGACACTTGGGCCGAAAGCCCAATGATCTTGACTCGAACATTCTCTTCAACAAGCGAATTGATGGTTTTGTGGATGTTTCCCGGGTCAAGAGAAAAAAGAGATCCGTAAACAATAAAGACTTCACGAGTACAATGCGAAGCAACGTGTAACAACAACCCTCTGCTCATTTCCAAAGCGTTTTGCAAAGACGGATCACCTTTTGGCTCAACTTTCTTCAACGATTTGAGTGCATCGAGATGATCTTGTGGGTTTCCCGAGACTTGGGAAACGAGTTGGGAGATGCCATTCCGCATCGCGACGATCCCGAGTTGCGAGATGGGGTTCTGGTCAAAGAACTCCGTGACGAAGGACATGGCGTTGGTGATGGTGAGGGAATGTCTATTTGGCCTGAGATCCTTCTCGAGCATCGAGGAGCTGAGATCCAACACGAGGATCAAATGTCTGATGATTCCACGTTGAAAAGGCGTAACGTTGCGGATGACACGACGACGCTTGTTGGAATCGAGCAGTCCACTGACGACACCGGCAATCGAACCGGCCTCATCCTCTTTGACAATGTCCCATGATCGTTGATATTCGTCTTCCCAAGCATAACCTGCTCCTCCTCCACCATTGTTGTTGTTTTTCTTTTGATTTGACAACTTTTTGCGTGTCACCCTCGTCGAGACTTGAACCTCTTCGTTGTTGTCCGAGCTGTAGTCCGAATCCATGTTGTATTCCTTGTGTTGAAAGAAAGAGACAGGCAGAGAGAGTACTAATATAACATCCGCGAAAAAGGGGGAAATCAACAACTGTCAACAAAAATTTCATAGAAAACTACGGGCGGCTATTTTGATTATATAGATACTCTCAATATATATTGATATATTGATATATATTGATACATCCAAGATATGAGGAATACTGAAACTCCCCAATGGATGGAGGCTCGCTCAGTGGGGATTTGGCACTTTTCTTCCGCTTCAAACGACGACTCCGCCCTCTTCAGAATTCTCAACGCTTCCGCCAATTTGGAGAGAAGAGAACAACTTCAACTTCAACACAAAGACATCTCCGCCATCCAACAGACTCTGCTTTCGCTCTTGGAGGAGTCTCCACCGGATTCTCTCGAGAAACAACTCGCTTCCGTCGCTGCTGGCCATGCTGCTCTTTTAAACGGTGATTTTTCATCATCAACACACTCTCTTCTTCATCTCTCCACCACCTCGACCCAACCAGCTGTCGAATACAAGCGTACGGCTCTTCTCGCCACACTATTGAGACACGAGGGGAACTCTGTCGGGGAAATTGACGCTCTTCTCACGGGAATCAACGCATTCGGTACACTTCCTACAGATACAGAGGCCATTACGTGGCTTCATACCCTCTTTGAACGTTACAACGAAGTGCAATCCGACTCTTCAATCATCCCACAGTTTAAACACAAGAATGTCACACTCGCATACATCAACCATACAACACCCACTGGGATCAACAAGGTAGACGTTGAAACATTTGTCAACACTCATGCACACTCTTTACTTCAAACTACCCCATTCCCACGTGCAGACGAATCAAACAGTATCGAGCTTGAACAGCTCATGGATCTTGCCTCAAAATGCCCACTTCTCTCCAGTCCACCAACAGACCTCGTGGAACGTGCAATTGCAAAGACATATCAATCCCATATAGTGTTTAGAGCCTATATCCGTTGTTTACTCCAAATGGGTAACAAGGAACAGATTAGAGCCGCTGTCGAAGTATATGCAGAGTACGTTCAGGCACAATATGAACAGAATGGACACCATTACACCGATATCATTTCCGTGCTCGAAGTTTATGACTTGTTGTTGAATGCATTCATTACAGACGTTGAGAAAACAGGACAATATGATTCATTGGATCTCTTATCATCCAAAGAGTACGAATATTGGAAAAAACAGTGTAATGTGTTGAGAAGACTCTTGAACGAGTTTTATTCACAGTATAACATCACAAAACCAGTGGGTGATATTGATGTTGCCACCACTATCATGCTTTCTACTGGATCTTTGGATGATAATGATTCTTCAATGTCATTATCACCTGTGTTGAGAAAAAAACTCTCGCAATTCTGGAGATCTCTCGGACGTGCCTCTTTCTTATTACACCATTGTTCACATTCGATCTACTCTATTGAAAAGCAGGCCATTGAAGAGTCGTTGAAAGATTACGTTCATTCCATCTACTTGTGGCCTTTGAATCCAAAGACAACAATGGAGTATGCCAAACATTGCAGTGAACTCAGAAGAGTTAAAGAAGCATACAGGACTCTTAAAATCATGTTAAAGACATTGCAAAACAATACAATAACCTACTTTGAATGTTGGCACTTGTTGGCATTGGTGATGTCGGTTGAAGAAAATAAGGATGAAGCATACCAGGCAGTTAACCACATTATTTCTGAAATGCAAGAATTCTTGCAAAACACAAATGAACCATTATTGGATTCTTGTTTCAAAACGACTTTTATCGGTATCAAATTGACACAACTTGCTCTTATTGAATCCCTTTTTGGTGCTGAACAAACTTTGGATTCCATTCCAGAGATATTTGAACTTTTCTGTCGTCTTTTCGAATCTGATATCATTGAAAGAAACGCATTACAAGAAATACCAATCGAAATCATGCATAAAAAATCCTTGTCACTTACTCGAACACAAACCATGTCCAAGATAAAATCTACTCTGAGCCATAAACATACAACAAAAGAAACACCACTTCAAAAGCAACAAGACTCCTTCTCCCTCAGACCAACTGCATTGCATGCCAAACTCACTCTTCAGAAAATCTGGCTTGTTACTGCAACAACATATGCCAAATTATCCCTTTTCACAGATGCAGAACAATGTTTAGTGGAGGCTGAAACCGTTAATGGAGCCAATGCGGAAACACATTCAGTGCTTGCTCTATTCAGTGCGCAAGTGAGACCAAAACTTGCATTGAAGGAATACGAAGCTGCATTGACACAAAGACGTACATCACTTCATGCTATCATCGGATTTGCCGCATTGGTTCTTGATCAGAACGAGGAGACGCTATTCATCTCAACAAAGGATCGTCAGGCTGCAAGAGCAAGAGCAAAGATTCTTTTGGAAACGGCCTCGGAGACATTGAATGGTGCATTCAATAGTGAAGTCTCGTGGCTTCTCTCAAAGACTTATGGGGTTTTGAATGATCCAAGAGAAACAGAGGCACTTTGGAGAAGTGTGGAGCTCGAAGAAACGAGACCAGTGAGAAGTTTCGAGAGTATGGATCTGTCTAGTTGAGTCTTGAAAGATGGGGACACTCTACACCTCTTTATAAAAGAATCACAAATAATGTCACACTAGCCGAAAAATGTTAAAAACACACACACACACACACACACACGAAGGATTGTCCCGCCTCCATATTAAAGAGCAAAACTCAAATTTAATAATCGGGATATTCACGTTGGCGAAGTGACTCGATCAAGCGGTAGTCCTGCTCGAGTTTCTCCATCGAACTTGGGTAATTGCGAACATTCAGCTCCTCAGTAAGGCTGCGATTGTTTTCGATACGTGGTCTGAGAACTCTGTTATTAACAAGGCGTCCATAGGTTCTGAGTTCTAATGAACGCGTTTCTGCTGCTGTAGGGTTTGAATACACCCTACTGTATTGTTCATATGACATGTTGATGTTGGTGAGCAGAACATCATCGTTATAGAACCGCCTCATGAGGGATTCGAAATCATATCCGATGATGGGAGCACCCTCGAGCAATTCGCCTTGGGACATAAACCACTGTGGACGTGCATTGCTCTGTCCATCGTTGATCAAAGCCCGGATTGCGTCAGTTTCGTAACGAGACCTGATCCAAATGACATCGTCGCCAAACTCAACGTGGATAATACCCTTTGGGATATTTAAGCGAGCCTCCACTTCGACGCGATCATTAGACAACAGGTCGAAAACTTTCGAAATCACGGGAACTCGGTAGTTGAATGCTCGAGGTTCTGCATCTGAAACACATGCGTTCAGGAAGTCGAGAGCAGTCAAGTCAACGCCCTCACCCAGAGGCAGATTTTGAATTTGGTGATCTTCACCCTCATTGCCTCCATTGACCTCACCCCCATAGCCTCCATTGACCTGACTCCCATAGCCTCCATTGACCTGACCCCCATGGCCTCCATTGACCTGACCCCCATGGCGTCCATTGACCTGACTCCCATAGCCTCCATTGACCTGAATCCCATAGCCTCCATTGACCACATCCGCATATCCTCCAAAACCATGGCCACTACCGTCTTGACCCTCGTCCTCATGGTTCTCAACCATAAAGTTTTCGTGCTCGCTGCCCTTGAGATCTGTAAAACTCACCAGCTTCAGCAAGGCCTTGGAGGACATGGGAATGAAAACAACACCAGATAAGCCTTTAGTAAAGTAGAGGCGGGTACCGAAGTCCTGCTCACCGTGTTCTTGGAATCTCAACTTGCCAGAGAGTGTTGTCTTGAAAACAGATGTGCGGAAACCCAAAACACCGTTCTTCTCTGATGGGCGATATTGAAGAGGCTTGGAGGTTTTGGCGGTAGACTGCACCTCTGGAACAGACAAACAAGGTGGCTTGGAAACGGAGGCGGGTCTATCCTTGTGTGTCAGGGGAACGTTTGAGCGCATTTCGATATGTTCAGTGCGTGTGTAAGTTGATGCAATGCGAGCAGCTGATATTCTTCTAGCGGAGAAGACGTCTGTCTAGCGGGTTTGACAAAACTTGTGCTTAGTTTTTCGACTGGTGTCATGTGTCATAGTAGTAATTTGTTTCTGTGGCTGTGTTTGTATCTGTGGTTTGTTTTTGTGGCTTGTTTTCATTACTTTTTTTGAGCTGATCGTAAATACAATAGAAACACCCGGACACCACTGATCAACGGCGGAACTCCGAGAATATTATAGACAAATAAGGTGGGGCCCTTCTTTTTTTTTTCTCGCTCATATTTCTATTCTTTGTAATATATCAACTCACCAGACAAAGAAATGCAGAGTCCCCCAAAATCCACCAAACAATATGACGGTTACGACTGCTCACTGCATTCGGAAGCAACAAGGGTGCAGCCATTGAAGGAGTATCCTGATGAAAGAGAATGCCCTGATATTAATCGGCTCCTGGATTATCAACAGGCCGATTATTTTTACTATGGTCCAATGGCTCGCGCCCACCCTGAGTACCAATCTGTGGGAACACTTCTGGAGCGTTTACCACCAGAAATCTTCGCTGAGGTTGTGCTTCATCTCGACTATTACTCCATTGGATCACTTGTCGATGCTTACTGGGATCTTTCAGCTCGCTTCATTCACGTAAACTGTGTGGATAAAGCTGAGAACGCCTGGGTACCCCTTACATGGCCCTTTCGCATGCATTATGGAAATAAGTTCAAACTTGTTTCCCTGGAAGAGTTTAAGCCCACTGCCTACAAGAACAACTACGTCGTCAAGATCTTCAACTTTGATTCATACTCTAGGGACAGCCCTGAGCAAACGTTTTGGAATCACAGAAAAATGTGGGAAGACTCACTCAAATATATTGACAGGTTTTCGATTGTTCTCGATTATACCCAGGAGTGCTGTTTTGAGTATACTGAACTGACTCTGGATATGATACGCAGAGGCGCTCGACTTCTTCGGTGGCCGTATGAATCTATGGGTTTTTACAGGGGGAGATTCAAAAGGCCAATACAGTATCGTGATGATAGCATTGGTCAATATACCGAGTTTGTGTTGACAAGATACTACGAATCGTTCAAGAACATCAACGGCGACTCAGTTGAAGATCTTGCGTTGATCTTTTCCAAGTCGAAAGAACGTCCTGTGATTCAAAACATTACCATGAGGAAAGTCACGCGATTCCATATCGCATATTTTGACCAGTTTCCACTCATATCAAATGTGGACATCGGTAGTGAGTCCAGGGTTGCTGACAGAGAAGGCCATGGAGCCGGGTTGGTTCTCATACAGATCGACGCTGCACATGGAGACATTAGAGCACCAACACTTCCTTGGTCCACTGCCAACTCTGAGATCGAGGACACGGATCTCAGTTTCTCGAAGAACTTCAACTATATCAGTGTTATTGGCGGAAGCGACAGCTTAATAGCCAAGGTTGACATGCGGGAGGCAACAAGAGTCCATTGGAAGCGCTCCCAAACCCAGCTTCCCGGGACGACAGTGGTGGAGGAGTTGGACTGCCCAAACCTCCGCCACTTCCACTACGAGACGCTTTTTCCAGACAGCAAGGTTCCCAGGCTCAACTCCTCGCTGATGGAGGAGGTGGCAGTGTTCACAACAGCCAGGGGACTCGAACTCAACGGGGTCTTTAAAGACCGGGACCTCAAAAACGTGACGCTCCACTGCCTCAACCACCGTGTCGGCCAGCCACAGGATAAAGACACGTTTGTGCTAAAGACTAGCGAAATGTGGAATGAGGAGTCCCAGTACTTGACTGAACAGAGCATCGTTGGTGTAGCGTTGGAGGACAAGCACATTTTAGCTAGGAAGCGGATTATGAGGAAGCCAAGATTGAGAAAGAAGCGGTTTGAGTTTGTCGAGGTGCAGAAGGAGATTCCTCCTTGGATTAGTTACTGATTCTTTAACTTAACATGCCTAGAGGTGAAAGAGAACTCATCGTTTAGCCATGAATGTCAACTCAAAGACTCCATATGACAAAAAAGAGATAGGTACCTTCAACAAATGAGAAAAGAAAACTCAACATTGTTTATTCTTGTTAGTAGCTTTGTGTAATCAGAAATCTCCCTACAAAGCGTATAAGTGGTTAATATATTTGAATTTCAGAGCCATATGTAAGTTGACTTTCTCTCTTGCATCAATGTTACTTACCATCATTCAAAAAGCTCCAAGGAGATGGAGTAGATAAAATCTCCTACATCCAATTCTTTTTATAAGCATTCCAATTAGCACAATATATATATATGAAATGTGAACAGCAGAGAAAAAAGTAGAACGCTACACATGACAAGTCAGCACATTATGACAAAGTCAGCACAATAAGGGGGAGAGAGAGAGAGGCTCTTTTTTTTGTTCGGCGCAACACAAAAAAATTCAAAGAGATGAAAGACCATCAACCATATCGATATATATCGAATCGATATATCAACATATCAACATATCAACATATCAACATATCAACAATGTCCAGACAGGAAATATACTCACCCGAGGGCCTTCGAGTGGACGGCCGTCGCTGGAACGAGCTCCGCCGCTTCGAATGCCGCATCAACACCCATCCACACTCGTCTGACGGCTCATCGTACGTTGAGCAGGGCAACTCCAAGGCCATCTGCCTCGTGCAGGGCCCGATGGAGCCTCCGTCCAGGGCGCAGCTGTCGACGACGCAGGCCACGCTGAGCATCTCGCTCAACGTGGCGCCCTTCAGCTCGATCGAACACAAGAAGAGGATGCGTAACGAGCGACGCATCCAGGAGATTGTCACCTCGCTGAAGCGCACGTTCGAGCAGAGCATCATCACGGCGAAGTACCCGAGAACAGCCATCGCCATCACGGTGCACGTGCTGGCGCTGGACGGCGGGCTCGTGGCGTGTGCCGCCAATGCCATCTCGCTGGCGCTCATCGACGCGGGTATCGCCATGTACGACTACGTCTCGGCGGTGTCGGCCGGGTTCTACGACCAGACGCCGCTGCTGGATCTCAACTCGCTCGAGGAGGGCGACGCCAGCTTCCTGACGATCGGTGTCGTCGGCAAGAGCGAGAAGCTGGCTTTGCTGCTGCTGGAGAACAAGATCCCACTGGACAAACTCGAGGCGGTGCTGGCGATCGCAGTTGCAGGCGGACACAGGGTCCGGGACATGCTGGACGCGGAGGTCAGAAGACACGGAGAACTCAGACTGTCCAGACTCGCCAATAAATAAAATGGTGGATATATTGCATAGTCACGTGATATGTCACGTGTCTCAAGAAACACACTCGTAGAAAAAAAAAATCAATAAAGTCCTGGGCCTGGGCCTCATCGACCAACTTTGAAAAAGTTATTAGAGGATCTCCACATACATCTCCAAAAAAAACAGCAACAACAACAACAGAATAACAAAGATGGAAGCCAAGGAGGTTCTCTACTGTGGCGTGTGCTCTTTTCCACCAGAAGTATGTCTAATTTTTTCTTCATGCACTCTCTATAGAATCGGTTATTAACGACACCCCCATAAAAGTACTGCGAGTTTGGACCTACACTCAAGAAGTGCAAAGTCTGGCTTGAGGAGCAGCATCCGGAACTCTTTGAGAAGCTCTACATGACCGATGCGCTCGCCAATGCCACGTCAACACTCTCGCTCGAGAAGCAGGAGAAGATCGAGAAGGACCTCCAGAAACTCCAGGCCAAGTCCGAAGCCAAGGAGGAAAGAGAGCTTCAGAAGATGCTCCACTCCAAGGTCATTCTCAAGAGAATCGAGCGCACAAAGAGAAAACACGCCATCTCCATCTCCGGTCTCGAGGTGTTTGGTATCGATATGAAGAAGCTTGCAAAGACATTTGCTTCAAAGTTCGCCACTGGCTGTTCTGTCACCAAGAATGCCGAAAAGAAGGAGGAGATTGTCGTTCAAGGTGACGTTGGTGATGCTATTGAAGAGTATATCACCAGCCTGCTCAAAGAAAAGGGTCTCAATGACATTAAAGTTGAGCAGATTGAAGAAAAGAAGAAGAAGAAAGCTACTGGCACTCCTATCCCAGCTCAACCAGAGAGGGAGGGATAATGAATCTAATGAATGCATTTTTTTTGTATAATCCGTCTATAAATATATATATACATATATATATATATATATATAATGCAGTGTTTTGTATGTGTGTGTCTATTTGTCTTCAATGTCTTCACCAACACCGTGAAAGTGTCTGTTAAAGTTCAAAAGACCACCCGTCTTTTCGCTTTGTCTCTCAATGACTTCCTCCACTTTGGCCACCCAAATTTCATGGTCCTGGACATTCATTGTGCTTACTTTGGAACAGATCATAACACGTTCCACCTGCGTCAGAATGGGTAGCGAGCATCCCTTCACATTGGTATACATCTCGTATTCGTGGCTCTGCAGATGTCTGAATGGTTCAAAGGGAACCCATTCTTTGATCTGTTCATCGAAATGTCTATTACGTGCAAAAAGTCTCGCCAGCTGACATGAATACGAATTCGGACTCAATATATGCAGAGCAAACTTCTCATATGCATGGATGTACGTTGCAGTGAGCGAAGGTTTCATAAGATTGAATTGGACAAGAGGCTCTGGATTTAATGAGAGTGAAGACACCGACGACAGCGTGAGTCCCTTGAGCACAGGGTTGGGCGTCTGTGATGCTGGCGCAGTGAGGACCATCACCTGTGATGCAATGGAGGACATGGCCTCACGGAACTGAGCCGAAGTGGATGCTCGTGTGATAGCCATTACTGGTTTGGTGTCAAGGTTTGCATGGAGAAAGAGCGAAGTGTACACACCTTTGTGATGGATGTGCACTTTCGCGCGTTTCGGCTTCCGAAAGACTCAAGTGTGTGTTGTGTGCTGTGTGTGCTTCTCGGAGAAACTATATTGCAATTGGGACATTCTGGACGTTTCTATATATCGAAACAAATGTCAGATGTAATATTATTATGGGTGATCCGCAGACCGAAGTTCCATATTGTTCAATATAGCTTTTGGGACAAGACAATGCCTCCGCATTTGTCTTTCCTGCACCTGTAGCAAAAACGGAGAAAAAATATCGAAATGGCAAACTTTGACATATTATATATAACACAAGCACATATCACATATATAACAAACAGGACGATATGTCATGGGTGTTCATCAACTTTGGACAATTCTAGAATCGTCGTCCAAACCTGTTCGTCTTGAATCGTTGAGTAGGCGGAAATTGGCTGTCGATGCATCCATTTGGATTTATCAATTCTTAAAAGCAGTCAGAACACAGGATGGTCATTCTCTCAAAGCATCCCATATCGTGGGGTTCTTTCGAAGAATATGTAAATTGCTGTTCTTTGGTATCCTTCCTGTCTTTGTCTTTGATGGTGGTGCTCCAGCTTTGAAGAAGGAAGTCATCAGAAGGAGAAAAGAGGCGAGACAAGGACAGAGAGACAACGCAGAAAAGACTGCACACAAATTACTGGCATTACAACTACAGAAGAAGAACGGCAAAGAAGATGGATCAAAAACACCCCCACCAAAACCGAGAAATGATGGTGCTGATGAATCCCCCGTCACATACAGAGCCAAAGATGAGTATCACCTCCCCGCCATTTCCGGATTTGTCCATCAGAAGGATGACGAACGTCTCATGTCCATAGAAGAGTATAACAATGTTACGGAACAAATCCATGACGAACTGGACGGTATAGATTTGAACACCATTGATCCGGCATCTGCAGAGTTCAACACTTTGCCCCTCACAACGCAATATATGGTTTTGTCCCAACTTCGTCTACGATCTAGATTGAGAATGGGATATACCAAGGAACAACTCGAAGACATCTTTCCAGAAAGCATGGACTTTTCCAAGTTCCAGATCCAAATGGTTCAAAAGAGAAATTATTATACACAAAGACTTATGAACGCGTCCGGGATGAGTGGAGCAATGGATGACATGCAGGAAACTCGGAGAATTGCAAGTGAAAAGGACAAACAATATCGTATCGAAAAGACAGAAGGTGGATGGGCCTTGTCCCTTGACAATACCACGGGGACAAGTATGTCCAACCCTGTTGATCTCGAAAGGGAAATGAGACGCGAGAGAGGTGATGAGTATGAAGAGCTCGACGATGAAGACTCTGAAGATATTGAGTGGGAGGACGTGGATCTCAATCCAACCACCACGAAGAAGGCTAACCAGAGTATCAGCTCCATGCCTCTGCCACCGGCAGCTGATGTGCTTCCACAGCAGGAACAGTCGTCGATCCGATCCTTCACTTTCAGCCCTGTAAAGTCGAAGAAGAAGGTGAAAAACGTGGTGTACGACATCGATGAGGAGGAAGATGAAGATGAAGATGAAGCCGAGGATGCTGAAATGATTGAAGAGATGGAGCTACTGGAGGCCATCCAAAAATCAAAGAAAGACCTTGTTGAACAACAAGAACTGGAAAGACAAGTCCTAGCGGACAAGTTGAAGGAATCACTCCAAGAGGCCAACGATTTAGAAGAGTATGCTGCTTTCGAAGACATTCCATTTGAAATTGGTACTGAGACAGCTACCGTGGAAAAGCCATTGGAATCAAAGAAGCAAGAATCGTCGCTGAGAAGTGAGATGGACCATTTGTTGTTTCTCAAGCCTATGAAGTCCTCTATCTTGAAAACACCACATCAAGAAACACCCAAGCCTAAAGTTGCTGAAGATGTCAAGAAGAAGGATCCACCTAGCGTTCCATCGTGGTTTCAGAACCAGTTTGTCAACCCGTACAAAAAGAACAAAGAGGAGGAGAAGACGAAGAAGGATGACGAAAGTATTGGACTTGTTTCTTGGTCGGAGGCAAAAGAATTGATTGAGAATGAGGAGAAAGAGAAGCCGGATGATGCTGTTGAGGTTATTGATCCCAGAACCACCACTGTCACAGAGGCTGACGGAACACAGGAGTCAATGGGGATCAACGACGAGGAGCCACCTGTTCCAGAGCCAACTCATGACATCTTGGATTACGAGTTTTACGAATCAGAAGAGGAAGAACTCACTGAACAAATTGAGAAGGAAGAGCGTGAACACATGGACTTCCAGAAGGAACTGAATCCTCACATCATTCAGCAGACTTTTATTGAGAACACCCGCCGTGCTGAACAATTGAAAGCCCAACAGCAGCGTGAATTGCGTGATGCTGATGAAGTCACAACACAGATGGTACGTCAAGTCCAGGAACTCCTTGCAAGATTTGGTATCCCATACATCACTGCCCCAATGGAAGCCGAAGCGCAATGTGCTGAATTGTTACGTTTGAAGCTCGTGGATGGGATCATCACTGATGATTCTGATGTGTTCTTGTTTGGTGGTGATCGAGTTTATCGCAATATGTTCCACGAAAAGAACTATGTGGAGTTCTATAGTGGTTCTGAGCTTGAGAAACAAGGGTTGGGAAGACAGAAACTTATTGATCTGGCACATCTGTTGGGAAGCGATTACACCCAAGGGTTGAAAGGCATTGGCCCTGTTGTTGGGATGGAAGTTTTGGCAAACTTTGGGAGTTTGGAAAAGTTTAGGGATTGGTTTATTGATAATCAGTTTGATGTTGAGAAACAGCAAAAGGAGAATTCATGGGAGAAATCCCTTAGAAAGAAGTTATTGAAAAACGATGTGCTTTTGGACAAGTCTTTCCCAGACAAGAGGATTGATCAAGCGTATCTTGCTGCTGAAGTGGATCACGATCCGACTGAGTTTGTATGGGGTACACCTGATCTGGACCGTTTGAGAGGCTTTTTGATGGAGAATGTCGGCTGGGATCAAGAGAGAGTCGACCAAGTATTGGTTCCTCTCATTCGTGATATCAACAAGAAGAAGAGAGAAGGCACACAGGCCACGCTGGGTGAATTCTACGACGTGGAGGTACTCGGTGCTGTCAAGAGAAGAAAGACCAACAAGAGAATGAGCGAGGCAAAGGCCAAGATGAGAAAGAAGTGACGATTATAATGAAAAAGAAAAGAAAGAAAACATGAATGATCTATAATTTTATAGCTTTAGCTGCCCTCTTTCCAAAAACGACACATTCCAAAAGAGAGTTTCCGCCCAATCTGTTTGCTCCATGGACACCACCAGACACCTCACCAACAGCAAAGAGGCCATTGATCACCCCATCAGTGGCGTTCAAGACACGAGCATCGGTGTCCACCTTGACACCACCCATAGTGAAATGGACCACTGGTGTCACTTGTGCAATATACAGGAGCGTGTCCTTCGTAATGTCATTGAAGACATGTGGCTTTGAGATTGTGGACAGAGAGTATTCGGACAAGACACGGAGCGCGTGATCTGCACCATCGTCACCGAATTTCTCCGCCAAGGAGTGTATGTGAACCAGATTCATCTTCATATAGAAATCGATTTGGAACTTGAAATCCTCGTACATCTCCTCTGTCAGGATGAGATATACCGTTTGTCCCTTTTGTTGCAAGATGGCTTGGGACACCTTGTCTCTCGTGTCCAGTTCATTAACAAATCTGTCGAGATTGTCATTTAACAAGACACCACCGATTCCCCTAAGAGATTCAGCAGCGAGGAACTTCCAGTTGTTTTCCTTGTCGTCCTGCTTAATGAAGCCTGTTGGGTGGATCTGGACTTGTTCCATATCAATAAGCTGAGCACCGATGTTTTCCATGAGACGATGTCCCTCGCCCAATGTCTGTTGTCCATTTGTTGTTGGGAGAGAGACAAACTCTGGTTTGTACTTCCGAAGCATCTCTTTAGAAAATCCGAAACCTCCGGTTGCCATAATGACGTTGTTAGTGGAGATGTGGACAGTTTCCTTAGTGTTGAGATCTTCGTAAGAAACTCCACATATGCCGCCGTGTTCGTCTGTTTTGAGTGAAACAACTTTTGAATTCAATCTGATATCAACAAGCTCACTAAAGCCTTCGATTTTGTTTTTGAGTTTGGATATGATTTCGAAACCAGGAGGAACACCAGTGGATCTATGTGTTCTTCCCACAGAATGTCCACCAAGACGATTCACGATATCCAAACCGACACCAATATCGTTCTGGAGCCATTCCACTGCGTCTTTGGATTCATCAGTGAGAATCTGTTGTAAAGACAAATCACCAAGTACACCACCCGACTTGACTGTATCCTCAAAGAATTTCTCCATGGTGTCTTGTATTCCCAATTTCTTCTGGGTCTCTGTCCAACATCCATTGATTCCGGAGGATGCCTTTATTGAGTTTCCTCCGAATTTGTCACACTTTTCAATGAGCACAACAGGGATGTTCTTGGACAAGAGTGTATATGCTGATGTCAATCCGGCTAATCCAGTTCCAATAACCACGACTGGTGCCATTGTTGTACGTATGATCTTGTTTGTTATGATGATGAGTAGGACAATGGATAGGACAAGTGACCAGTTTTTCCGCATTCAAATAATGTATATCCGTCTCTTTTTTTTTTGCTTTCTTCCGTGATATATATTAATGGGTGTGGATTTTCAATATTGAAATCGTATGGCGACAAAAGTCTCAAATATATATTGGGAGATGGGGTGATGTATGGGGGTGGCAGCTCCTTGCATGCGCACACACACACATCCGGACACCAACACCGCCTCTCTCGGAGCGCGGGTTAGGTTCCAGGAGGAATTTCGCTCAAGAGATTGTGAGTGTGAGTGGGATCTTGGGTGATTACAAAAGGATAGCACTGTGATCAAGACAAAAAAACACAACAGCAACAGAACAATGTCCAAGGCAATCAGACGCTCGGTGAAGAACGTTGTCAGCGGGTACACGCAGTCCCAGGTTAAGGTGAGAAATGGTGAGTACTGATTTTGTTGATTTGTGGTGTCCCAAGATTTAGGAGAGAAAGAGAGAGACAACACACACACAAACCCGGGAAGACTCGATTACTAACGCGGAACCAGCGACGTCCAACGAGCCGTATGGGCCGTCTGCGGGCGAGATGGAGGACATTGTGGACCTGACGTACGAGCAGTCGGAGTTTCTGGACGTGATGGACATGTTGGACAAGCGCCTCAACGATAAGGGCAAGAACTGGCGCCATGTCGCCAAGGCGTTGACTGTCCTGGACTTCCTTGTCCGCTGCGGGTCCGAGAACGTCGTGCGCTGGTCCAACGACAACCTCTACATCATCAAGACGCTGCGCGAGTTCCAGTTTGTGGACGAGGAGGGCCACGACCAGGGCTCCATCATCAGGGTCAAGGCCAAGGAGCTGACGTCCCTGCTGAGGGACGAGGAGCGCCTTGGAATGGAGCGTCAGCTGCGCACCGCCAACAGACGGAAGGCCCGCTTCAGAAACGGGCGCAGCAGCAGTCGCCGCCGTGACGATGACGAGACCGAGGAAGAGCGGGCGCTGAGGGAGGCCCTGGAGGAGAGCAAGAGAACTGCCGAGGAGGACGAGAGAAAGAGAAGGGGTAACATGGACGACGACGACGGGCTGGAGACTGCGCTGCGACTCAGCCGCGAAGAGGAGGAGGCGAGAAGACTGAAAGAGCAGCAGAGCCAGAACCTGCTGGATTTCAACGATGCTCCGGGTGTCCAGTACGACATCTGGGGCAACCCGATCTATCCAGGCCAGCAGGATGCCATGCTCCTCCAACAGCAGCAACAGCAGCAGGCGCTCTGGGCCCAGCAGCAGGCTCAACAGCAGCAGGCATATATGCAACAGCTCCAGCAGCAAGCTCTTCTCGAGCAGCAGCAGCAGGAATACCTCCAACAGCAGTACCTCCAGCAGCAGTATCTTCAGCAGCAACAGCAGCAGCAGCAGTATCTTGCACAGCAGCAGATGTATGCTCAACAGATGCAGACGGGCTCCAACAATCCCTTTGCAATGGGTGCGCAGAGCGAGCCAGAACCACAGCCACAGCCAGAGCTACAGACACAGATACAGCCACAGACACAGGCACAGCCAGCTCAGCAACAGATTAGAATCCCCACCGGCTCCCAGAAGAAGAACGAGCAGTTCTCTGAGCTCAACCAGCTTCTTGCCCAGGGAACGGGCATCGACACGTTTGGTAATGAAGGCGCAACGCGTATCCCGGCACAGCACACCAGAACGTCGCAATTCCTCAACTCGAGCGGAACGGGCATTGGCCAGACTCAGCACAGCGTGGGGAATCCATTCCTTAAGCAGCAGTACACCGGCGTCGCCTCCACGGCTATGGTCCCTGCTCAGACAGGCTACGGTTTTGGCAACCAGTCGACGTCCTCCCAGGGCAACGACCAGAGCCTGATTGATATATGAGGATTCATACATTTTTTTCCTGCCAGCTTTTCAGAATTTTCAAATAGATTTGCTGCTTTTGTGTACTCTTGAACTTTTGCCCCATTGGCCTAGTACTCTGAACAAGAATTGGTGAATTCTTCCAGCTCGGACACACACACGGCCAATGTCCTCTCCTTGGATGCCTGTCCCTTATTAGAAACACTGGCTTCTTTAACATTTCTTTGTGGGGGGAGGGAGATAGGAAGACCCTTTCATGAAGCACCAGACTCTATAACCCGGCGCTGCGCAGAGAACGAGGTGAACGCCCAGAGTGAAACATCACCTATCATAGAATAAGTAACTAACCCAAGGATGAATCTCCTTTTGCACCCCGACAAACTCAAACCGCTTATTTTTCAATCTTGGCTTCCCCTTAATTCGCTTCCTACCCAAAATAAGCTTGTCCTTCAACGCAACACCAACGATGCTCTGCTCAATCAAGTACTGGGACTCCTCATTCCACATTTCGCTAGCTTTTAAAACAAACGTGTTATTATCCTGTGGCTACTCCTTCAACGGCTGCAGGACCTGGTTGGGCGGCTGTAGAAAAAGTAATGAAAACAAGCCACAAAAACAAACACCACAAAAACAAGCCACATGAATATACTCGAGCTTCCGATTGAATCAGATTTATAATTATAGGGGTTTTCTGACATACGTGATTCATATCTAGAGTTCATTAACGTTCTCTAAGTGCTGAAAACAAAACTCCTTTCAATTACAATTCCACACCGGAAAGAGCAATAGACTTACAATCTGTAGCGGAAATAAGGAGACTTATCACCCATGCGGAAGATCTCCTCATCGGTGTACTTGTCCCATTTGCCTTCCTTGATCTCCTGCTTTCTCCTCTTGTTGATTCGTTTGTAAATGACTACGTTGATACCAACACAGATGAGTCCCATCGTGGCAAAGGCGAGCTCCAGCGCATGTCCCATCGTATACCTCCCCGGCTTGTAAAAGTTTGAAGAGAATGCACCGCTGATGTTTCCAATACCAACATGAAGAGCCACTCCAAGTGCTCTTTTGCGTGAATTGGCTAGGTTGTTTGAGAGCCAAGCAACACCACCAGGGAAGACAGCGTAGAGAGCCATGAGAGCAATGAAGACACCGCCGTAGATTAGCCCAGGGAGGTTAAGTTCTTGCCCAATAATGGCAAGCACAAAGCCAACAATGACAACGACCAGATCGCACGCCATAAAGATGGAGCGTATACCGACCTTATCCGAGTAGTAGGCCTGAACAACAGAAAAGATGGAAGCTGCAACGTAGATTGGAATAGTGAGAAGGTTTGCCATTGAAGAGGTATAACCCATGTCTTTGACTACTGATGGGAGAACCAACGCAATTCCATAAGTTGGAG
Source organism: Petasospora hungchunana (assembly GCA_030563225.1). NCBI lineage: Eukaryota > Fungi > Ascomycota > Saccharomycetes > Phaffomycetales > Wickerhamomycetaceae > Petasospora > Petasospora hungchunana. The sequence goes on from JAKUBL010000044.1 coordinate 47,551, forward strand.
CAATAATGCCCATGTTGAGAAGGATGTGGATGTATGGTTGCCAGTCCGTGAGGGCGAGAGTCAGCGAGTGGCGCAACGTTACATCTGAACTTTCTGAGAACTTTGAAAAGTCCGGGACACGTTCACCTACTCTTGCCTCTTCGCCCGGTTCGTTGAGGATTGTTGTCCCCACGTTCGTGTTCGTGTTCGTGTTCGTGTCAGTGTCCAATCTCCAGATCACAAAAGCACGTTCACGATCATTGAGGAATTTGGCCGTATCAGGGTAGTCTGGAAGCGCCCAGTATGCAAAAAGAGCACCCAACACAGTGGCGATACCTTCCAATATGAATATCCACCTCCAACCTTCGTAACCACTCACACCATCCATCTTTGCAATTGCAAATGCCAGCAATCCGGAGAAGGCCCCTGCAATAGACGCAGCACCGTACAGCATCGCCTGTCTCAACTGCATCTCGCCTCTTCTGTAGTACATCGTCATTCCGAAGGACATCCCGGGATACAGCCCGGCCTCCAGGACACCCAACAACAATCTGAGAGTGATCATTTCCCCAAAATTGTTAACCACACCCATACACGTCATGATGATTCCCCACATGACCATAATTGTGGGTAAGAAGATACTCTGTCGACCAATTTTCTTCAAAATGTAATTGGCTGGCAATTCAAAGAGTGAATAAGTCAAGAAGAACACCGTTAGACATAGGTTATACTCTGTGTCGGTCATATTGAGTGAATCGAGTAAACCTTCGATTTTGGCATTACCGATAGCACCTCTGTCCAAATAGGCCAATAGGTATAACAACGCACATATCGGAATGAGATGCCAATCAATCTTACGAAGGATGGCCTTTTCATTGAGATTGGAGAAATCTGGAGTTTCAGAAAGTGAAACAGATGACCCCTGAAGTTGCTCTGACGTGTCTTCGATATGAATGACGTCTGCTTTTTCCTCAAACAGGGAGTTTGACATGTCAAATATACTTGTATTCGCCTGGGTAAGAGATTTTCCATAAGAACAAATAAAAACCATACTCTTTATATATATATCAATTCCCCGTGAATTGTCACATCTCATATGTCTTTTCCCTCCCCTCTCGCAGATACGGTATATGCCGCATTACGCAAGGGTCTATCAACAATCGTAAACCCCTGAAAAACAAAAAACCCCTCCACAAGCGCTCATCTCCCCACTTCTCCCCACACACGACCTGTTTTATAACCACTGGAAGAATTTTGTGAATGAGGAGATATCATCTATTTTATCTACAGTCACAAAGTGAGAGGGGGGGATTCTTTTCTCCTCTCCATACGATGACAAAGAGCCGAGTTACATCTTTACATCTTTACAATTTACATTCATTGAACAAGTATAAAAGAAAAATTAGTTATACATCATGTTGTGTGTTCTCTTTAAACTGAGAGCATCCCTCAAACTTTGTGCTCGTCTCATAGTTTTCTCCCTCAAAAGGGTAAATGAGAAAGAACCATGTGAATAATCATCATCATCTCTAACACCCTCAATAACAACATCAGGGTTGTTTTCAGCCTCGTATTTCTTTCTGGCAAACACATATCCTTCATCCAATCTCTTTTGGAACTCAGGGCTCTTGAACAACTCCAGAATATGGCGGATACTTCCCTGTTGATACGGCTCCGGTTCACCTTGATCACCAAAAGTGCTCTTCTTGTGATGCCAAAAACGAGATGATCCTCTAAAAGAAATCGAAGAGAACTCAACCATCTTTGATTTCAACGTTGGTTGTTCCGGTTCGTCGTTCTCCTTACCATCAGCAACAGATTCTGGGATCGCCTCACTTGCATGATGTTGATGGATGGATGAGGAAGAGGCAATAGACAAGTATTTGAACATATCCTTTGTTTTGGTGGTGATCCTTCTGAGTGTCGAGTTTATGCCAATGCTTGGCTTATCAAATTCTTCTGCCTTGTCTTGCATTTGTGGATGTTGTGACTCGTAATATTCTCTGTGTGCCTCTGCGTGCTGCTCAAGATATTGCTTATAACTTCTTGGGAACGAATCATTGGTGAGAGTCAGAGAAACCGGTGGGTTCAACTTTGGAACGATGTTCAACTCTGAGACTTCCAGAGGTGGATCAATGGGGTTCATTTCATCGCTATCCATGATGGAGCTGTTTGCGGCTGCTTCAAGGAGACCGAGGTACATCTGTTGGTTTACAGCTCTGTCAAATGTATCGTCATCATCATCATCATCTACGATGACACCAAGTGGAGGAGGGGGAGTTTGTTCACAATCATCATCAAACACATTCAAGATACCAGCAGACTCCTCAGTGATGATACCAATAGGCACAGCATCCTTCAAAACACTCTTCATCTCCAGTCTCTCTTCTTCAGTCAAACCACCTTTGACCCCCAAGAACGTCTTGTTGAACCACTTTCGAGGAGACAGAAGGAACTGGCGATAGGAAGTCCTTTCATCGGGTGGTGGTCCATACTCGCCAATGTCAGAGGTGTTGAGAGTGTCGAGGGTCTTTGGATCACCGAGTTGTGCTGTTGGCAAGTTCTCAATCTTTGGATAAGACAGGGAGTCTGTCTGTGGTAAGAAGACGACAGAAGAGTCTGGATGAGAGGGATCAATGTCAAAGTGGAATGCGAAATGGAGGGGCTCTGTGGCGGATACCGGGTTATGATGATGCTTTTCTTGGGAGAATGGTCTTGATGTGGATTCCAAAACGGCGCTGGGTCCCAGATACATTTGGATGACACTGTTCAGAGCGGACATTGTGATACAATAATCGACAAGATTGATCGTTTATTTTTGAAGAAATTATATGTATAGCGCCCACTTAGTGTTGTTTGTTTTTGATTATATGCAAGTGCATTCGTTTTTGTGTCACTTTTTCACTCAGATCGCGCGTGTTTCTTTCTTTATATATACATTAATCGTTTTTTTTTCAATGCATATAATTAATAATTCATAATTGGTCATATAGCGGGAGGGCATATAATAATAATAATAATAATAATAATAATAATAATAATAATAATAATAATAATAATAATAATAATAATAATAATAATAATAATAATA
>JAKUBL010000045.1:0-42303 GCA_030563225.1 Petasospora hungchunana
GCCACAAAGACGGAAGTCGCTTCCCGCCCCTTGTTCACTCGAAATGTAAACAAACCCCACATGGGAAAAGAAATCAGGCCTTCACCGGAAGGTAAGCAGACACGGAATCTGTGATTTGAAAACTCCACAAAAGGCGGTGCTAACATGAAACAAGAGCGGAATTTCTCATTGAACAGGTATCCCCCCCCCCCTCTGATGCGGATGATGACGGTGGCCGCCAAGGCAACAGCGGAACCACTCACGGCCACCAGGGAGGCAAACAACCAGCCAGCGGCAACACGTGGAAACGGAAGACCAGCAACAATGGAGAAGTGAGGAGTTGTGATACCAGAGCCGGCCTCAGAACTGGCAAGAGGTCGCAATTTCAGAAGAGGAGCGACGGCGAGATCCGGCGTTAGGGGTGAACCAACAAACATCAGAGACAGCACCAGATGTAGAAGTGAGGCTATTCCAGTCATATGTTTGTTATCAGAAGCTTGCCACCGTGTTGGATCCCAGACGCACCCACACGCCAGAAGGGAAACAACCGGGAATCTGCCGTTGTTTGTGAAGTCCAGAAAAGTTGGCGATAGCATGGTACAAGAATTCGATTAGCCACTCAGGAAGAATCCCGTAACCCTCCTGAAGGGAATGATGACCGTGGTCGAGGCAAGAGCAGAACCACTCAGGGCGGCACCCGACAGCGAGCGAGATTCAGCCAGTGGGTGGCAACAGAAGACCAGCAACAGTGGAGAAGCATAGCACAGAGGATGAGGAGTCGTGATACCAGGGCCTGCCACAGAACTGGCAGGAGATCGCAATCGCAGCACAGGAGTAACGATGAGATCCAGCGCTAAGGGTGAACCAGCAAGCATCAGTGCCAACACCAGATTCAGATGGTGAGGATGGGCCTGTTAGTGGCCAGTCACCAGAAACTTACCGCCATGTTGGATCCCCATGCTGTGTGGATGAATAGGCGGGTGAACGGATGCGGTTGGGATTCACAAGCTCCAGACCACACCAAACGCCACAAAGACTGGAGTGGTTTTCCTACCCTTATCCACTCGAAATGTAAATAATCATCAGATACCAGAAGAAGTCAGGCACCCACAAGCCAGAAGCGTAAACAAATAAAGAATTGATGCTTAGTAAACCACATAATATACAAGGTGTTAGCCTGTCAGAAGAAGATCTATAGCGGAGTTACGTGACAGTAATAAGCTGACGAGAATCCGAGGCGGATAATACGCCAACGGTAGAAGACCCAACCGAATTTGAACACTATGTTCGATTTCGTGTAGTTGGCTGACGTCGCTCGATCAGAAAGAGCAGAATAGGACTGATATAGACGTTCATTGTTTTCAAGGGGTCGAAGAAACAGTTGAGTTGGCCACCTCCGTCTTTGTGTTTCGCAATGGAAACTACCGCACAATAGAAATACAATGACTAAGTAATTGTTTTGCCTAAGAAAAATTATTAAGAGCTGTGGCTAATGAGGAGCCTGTGTAGCTTTCTGAAGATGGAGATTCACTAGGTGGCCGTGGCAGTTGAAACAACGCAATGATGCATAGGCAAATCAGCAAGCAGTGAAACCTAGCAACGGTCTTGCAGTCTATGAGATCTGAGGCAATTCGGAGAACTTGTGAATATCATCTCCTCCTTTAATCAAGATTATCGCTACATGTAGGAGACTACGAAGTAGCAAAAGCAAGTGACTGAATTTGATCGATTTATTTGCTCTTTTCCTCTTCGATTTGCTGGACAAAAGCAATAATCTCTTCATTACTGAGAGAACTGATTGTGCCTGGTTCCATAACTGTGACTTCAACATTCTTAGCGCCCGACTGCACAACCTCAAGCAAACTCTTGATGGCCAGTAAAATTGTCTCATTCTTGGACATGTCCTCCTGGTAATTCTTCTCCAAAAACTCACGAACCGTCTTACTGCTTCTTCCGATCGAGCTGGCTTTCCATGCTGAGTGAATTCCCGAAGGCTCTGTTTGATACAGCTTTGGAATTGTATCATTCTCGTCAAATCCAGCGATGAGTGTAGCAATACCAAACGGTCTCACACCACCTGACTGTGTGTATCTCTGTTGGACACCTGCGACGTATCTGGTGAGGTAGTCAATAGAGACTGGATCTTCCAATGTCAATCTGTGAGATTGTGCCTCCAGTCTGGCCTTGTCCACTAGAATTCTAGCATCAGCATTGAGGCCTGCAAATGCCAGATACACATGTTTGTCGATCTTGTTGATCTTGCTTGGGGTAATACGTGGGTCTTGGAGCTTGAGCGTACTGCGTCTCTCACAAGCGAGAACTACCACTTCCTTACCTTTGACGCCGACGGCACAAGTACCTCTCTTGACAGCTTCTGAGGCATACTCGACCTCTGATATATAATGTTAGTAACTTGTGTGATGCAGTGGTATCCCATCAAAACGTACGGAAAACGTGTCCATCAGGACTGTATTGGTATTTGTTAGTAGTGCTCAGTGTGGCAAAAAAAGACACATAGGGAGGGAGGAGGAGGAAGGGTGGCAAACCAACGGCAGCAAAAGGAAAAGCACCACGTGAGTCACACTTCCATGTCGTTATAGCGTCGAACGTACCTGAAAATCGAGAGAGCACGGTCGTATCCACTCATAATCGCGTTGTTGGAGGTGCAATGGTATCAAGTTGTTAGCCTTTGAAGTTTGGTGAATGAGATCTGTTGATCAACTAAAACAGTGAGACCCGCGAATTTTCGCGCGCCGGTCGCCCCTCACTTTTTAATTACCAGGGAGGGCCTCTTCCCTGAGCGAGAGAAGAACAGAAGGCCCTTACTGATCTGGACATGACTCAAAACTCTCACAGCAAGAAAAAGAGCCATTCTTCACGGCCCTCTGTGCCCAACCGAGACGGTTTTGCGCGGGCGTCGTTCCTTCTTCAGGCCGCCAACGCGACGTGCCAAACAAACCAAGCGCTCTCCAGGATGTACGTACGATCCATGGACCTGGTGACCAAGAAGAGCGTGTTGAAGGTCGACCCTGCTGTGAAGAGAACGTTCTGCAAAAAATGTGACCGTCTGCTGGTACCCAGCCTCACAGCGTCCATCTCCATACACGACGAAGGCAAGAGGTCAGAAACGTACCAGGTGCGATGCCTTTGTGGAGTGTCCAAGAGGTTCCCAGTCGGGAAGGATAGAAACTACAAGCTCTTCTCTGAGCGTGGTGTTTAAACGGCGGCGCTTAGCGCCCGGCTAATGTATGTGTATATGAGCAGGGAGATATAGTTAGAGCATCTTGGCCTTCTGGTCTTTGGACCGTGATGGTCTGTAGATGCGAGCACCGACCCAGTCGTAGCGGAAGCCAATCTCGTGGGCAATAATCTCGCCAAAGCCAAGCATGAGCCCGTTGATGAACGGCAGGATGAGGTTGATGGAGAACGAGGCAAAGAAGCCGCCGAGGTTGAAAGAGCTCTTTCTGGTGGACACCTCACTTCCCTGGGCCTCCTCTGCCACCGCAGCCTCTTCCTCTCTGTTTGTGGCCAGCAAGTCCTCCGCAAACTCTTCCACAGCAACTCCGATGTCCCCCACCACGCCGGAAACGTCTGAAGCGAGATCCATCTCTGTTTGGTGTGTTTGTAACGATGTTTTTAGACCTGATTGTCTTCGCGCGCGTTTTGTATGGGCGGATGAGAAAGAGAGAGACAGACAGAGACACAAGAGGAGCTGAGCTGCCCCGCGAAAAAAGCCTCGCCGCCGCCCACAAAACCTTCGCCAAACTAAAACAAACAGTCATCAATCATCGATCTCCCTGGAAGCTCCACTCACAATGTCCTTCGCTGCCACGACCGACACAGAAGACGAGGCTGATGTGGTGGGAAGAGCACTCATGGGTATCGTGGACATTGGCTCCAACGGCATCCGCTTCAGCATTTCTTCCAAGGCCTCTCACCACGCAAGAACAATCCCATGCGTCTTCAAAGATCGAGTGGGCATTTCACTATTCGACGTACAATACGCTGCAAACTCCACAGAGAAGCGCCCGATCCCGAAAAATGTCATCCAAGAAGTCTGTGCGGCCATGAAGAGATTCAAACTGATCTGTGAGGACTTTGGTGTCCCAGAATCTGGTGTGCGCCTCGTCGCTACTGAAGCCACAAGAGAGGCTGTCAACTCCCAAGAATTCCGTGATGCAATCTATGACTCGACAGGATGGGAAGTCGAACTTCTCAATAAAGAAGATGAAGGCAGAATAGGCGCATATGGAGTCGCATCTTCTTTCAACTCGCTCTCTGGCCTCTTTATGGATCTTGGAGGCGGGTCAACTCAAATATCTTGGATTCAGTGTGTTAATGGAGAGATCAAAACGAGCGCAAACCCTGTTTCCCTTCCATATGGAGCAGCTGCCCTCACAAAGCGAATGCAATTCGAAGACAAGAAGGTGCTCTTCTTTGAGATCCAGAATGCATATAAGGATGCCTTGAAGGCCATCGATTTGCCAGAGAGTCTCATTGCGGACGCAGAGAGAAACGGAGGATTTGACTTGTACACGTGTGGTGGCGGTCTCAGAGGTCTCGGGTACTCGATCCTAGCTGACATCAAAGAATACCCTATTCCAACTATCATCAACGGTTTCTCGTGTTCTTTCACGGACTTTATCAACATTTCAAACTTCCTGTTCCTCAAGGAATCGCTTCCTAAGCGCGAGATATTCAGAGTGAGCGAGAGAAGAAGGCTTCAACTCCCAGCGGTTGGGCTATTAATTTCTGCCGCCTTTGACTCCTTGCCAAAGGTCAAGACCGTACATTTCTCAGAGGGAGGTGTTAGAGAAGGATGTCTGTATTCAATGCTGCCGAGAGAAATCCGTGCCCAGGACCCACTCATCATTGCCTCAAGGCCTTATGCTCCACTTCTTGCTGATAAATATTTGGAATTGCTGCGTACCGCCCTACCAGAGAAGTACGTCCCACGAGAAGTCAGGGAGAGAATCGCACCAGCACTGTGCAACTTGGCCTTTGTCCACTGTTCTTATCCGAAGGAACTCCAGCCTACCGCCGCGTTGCATGTCGCCACAACAGGCATCATTGCCGGCTCCCATGGCCTATCGCATTTGACCAGAGCACTGATCGGGATCGCGCTCTGTGACCGTTGGGGTGGAGACTTGCCAGAGAGTGAAGAAAAGCACAAAACTGCACTGTGTGATTCCGTCAAGAGAGACGGCAACAAGATTGAGATGGAGCGTATCGTGTGGTGGACCAAGTACTGTGGCACTATCATGTACGTTATTTGCGGTGTGCACCCTGGCGGTAACATCAGAGACGGAGTGTTCAACTTCAAGATTGTGAATGGAGACATGGAGGTTAAGGATGAAGATGAAAAGAGAAACTTCGACGTCATTGTCCAAATCTCAAACGATGATATCAAAACAAGTGCTTCTGTTCGTGGCAGAATCATGACTCTGCAGAAGAAGATCCGCAAGCTTTCACGTGGAAGTTCTGAGAAAGTCAAGATTGGTGTTGAACTATATGACCATTAGATGCTTTCTTTTCGTTTTTTTTTTTTGTTAAGTCAACCAGTAACGTTTTTTTATTTTAAAACAAGGGAAAAGAAAATCTATAAAGAAACCAACAACATTTTCGTAGCAATCTTATCTTCAGGCAGATCTGACACCAACACTCAAACCCTTCTTCAATCTGTTTTCAGTCAAGGCGGCGATGATGGCAGCACCAGCACCAGATCCATCCTCGGCTGGGACAATAATGATAGGGTAGTCCTTTGGTTCCAAGTTCCAGTCAAAGATGTCTCTCAAACCCTCAGCAGCACGCTCCTTGAATCCAGGGTACTTGTTATAAACAGAACCATCGGCTGCACAATGGGCAGTCTCGTAGTTTCTCTTCTTGCAAATGGCGGCAATACCACAAACAGACAATCTGGCAGATCTGGTACCGATCAACTCGGCAAGGCGGCGAATCAAAACGCGCTCGTCTCTTGTGGTGTCAATTCCAACCACTTCCTTGAACATATCCTTGATATCGTCAAACTCAGCAGAGTTATCCTGTTCGGCTCTTGCAGGAACGGAGGTGTCAAACACAAATGATTGCTCCAACTTGGAAACATCTTGTCCCTTGAAGATGGCGTTCTCAGAATGGAGATCAAGCAAGATCAAACGAAGAACTTCACCCAAGTAGTACCCAGAAATCATCTTCTCAAAAGACTGTTGGCCTGGTCTTGGAGACTCAGCATCGATCTGAACGTCATACTTGGTTCTTGGCAACACCAGATGCTCGTTGTCAAAGGCACCATACTCACAGTTGATAGCATGGACACCGCTTACGTCAATATCATCACAGTACTTACCCTCCAACTTTGGAATAGCACCAGCCTGCTCATAGTAGGCACCGTTACAACCAGTACCGAAAATCAAACCCATCTTAGTCTCTGGGTCAGTGTAAGCAGAAGCGACCAAAGTACCAGTGGTATCGTTGATCAAGGCAACAACTTCGATAGGAACGTCTTGCTCCTTCAAGGCCTTCTGCAACATTGGGACAACATCGTGGCCCTCGACTCCATCAATGTCGTAACCCTTTGTCCATCTCTGCAAGACACCCTCATTAATAGCGTTTTGGGATGCTGGGTAAGAGAATGTGAAGCCCAAAGGCAAGGCAGAAGTAACACCTTCTGGGTATTGCTCTGTGACGAACTTCTTCAAACTCTTAGCGATGAAATCCCACAACTCCTCGGACTTGGCGGTTCTGATTCCATCTGGCAATGAATACTTGTGTTGAGAAGTCTCAAACTTGGAGCCACCAAGCAAGTGAACCAAGACGACTCTCAAGTTTGTTCCGCCCAAGTCGATGGCCAGGTAATCACCCGTCTCGTTACCAGTTGGCAAGTCAAGGACCCAACCTGGAATCATTGGGATGTTGCCGCCCTTCTTGGAAAGGCCCTTCTCCAACTCGGTGATGAAGTGGGCGGTGATCTTCTTCAAGGTCTCCGGGGAGACTGTCAAGATCTTCTCCACTTTTGCAATGCTGGCGAGGATCTCTGGGGAAACGCCCTTCAGGAGTTTCTGTTTGTATTTGTTAGTCCGGCGGCTATTGGATGAGACAAGCGATGAACAACACCAGCCATGAGGGAGGTGGGGACGTTCTCGTACTGGCGGCTAGGGCAAAAAAAAAAACAGGAGGGAAAACTCACCTCACTCTCTGCAGTGGTCTTTTGGGTGTGCGATGTCATTAGTCTGTGATTCTGTGTTAGGTAGGGCGCTGTTTTTGTTGGAGGAGAGGGGGGAAGAGCAGTGTTTTTATAAACGAAGGTGGAGACGGCCAGCGCGTGCTGGCAAGAAAAGTCCGTTCCCCGTTCTGTCCTTCGGGGCTCTGGTAGCCGCACTCCCACAGGACAAAGCCTCAGACGCACAACTCCACAACAGGACACAGATCACCAGACCTTTTTCTGGAGTGCGTGGTTGCTCTCTGTGGAGGGTAAAAAAAAGAGCATGGCTTTTTGGTTTTTTTTCTCTTGTTTCCGGTAGGAGTTGGAGGTGCCCTATGATTTTTACAGTCTTGTAATGCTTCACACAGGTTTAGTACAGGGCCCAGAAGCTTTTACTCGCGGTCAACATCCGAGATCCAGCCCCTCACAAAACGTTCCAATTATAAGACAAATCGCTGTAACTGTCTTCAAAGCTCCCTCCGTATCACGAGATATCGGAAAAATAAAAGGCACCACTATCAAACCCCACTCGGCCAAGACGTGCCGTACGTGCGGATCTGGAGAAAGTTCTGACACACGGGAAAAGAGACAAGGAATTTTTCTTGGGGGGACAATCGAAAATCATCACTATCTTGAGAAACGAATATTCATCTCTACTTCCGTAGTCTTCCTGTGAGCCAAGATCTGGAGCCTACTACAACGCGCGGGACATGTCCACGCGATGGCGACATACCGGAACCCCAGATCCCGCCCTCGAGAAGAAACATCTGAGAATATAGCAAGAGACATACCTAGCCTGTTTCTGCGTGTCTGTGTTTGCTCTCAGACAGTCATTTTTCGATCCCGGAACAACACATGACGGACAAGTTTTTCCGCTTTACGCGAGACGTGCATCTCGCATGATTCACCTTTTTTTTTTCTCCCATTTTTTGTCTTGTCCCGAAAACCCACTCACCTGAGCCTCTGGTTCGCTGGTGGGGTGGTATTGTGGAGTGTATCGTTGCATCCCCCCCTCCCCCGTCCATGTGCGTTCTTTGCTCCAGCTTTTGCGGAGTTGAGAACTGTGGGGGGTCAAAGGAGAGGTTGTGTTCAAAGTCAAACATTACCATGGGGCCTTTTTTTTCGAGGGAGGAGGCCCCCCCCCTGACTGTTTCCATTGGACACTGTTCAATAGTTTCTTGGGTCTCTTGACCCTTGATTCAAGCGTTAATGTGACGAACTAGTTGAATATGGTTTGGCCCAAAACCCCCCTCCTGATGCTCTTAATACCGCCCCCTCTGGGTCTTTCTAGACTTTATGGCGACAAAACAGTAACCCCCTATATAGTAAATAGTCCATTTGATCCTCTTAAAAGTCAAAATAGTGTCGTTTTTAGTTGGGCAGAAGAACAGAGCCATTTGGCCGCTTCATCAGAAGCTCGTGTGGCGTAATGGCAACGCGTCTGACTTCTAATCAGAAGATTCTGGGTTCGACCCCCAGCATGAGTGCTTCTCTTTTTTTTTCCGTTTCTGTTGAATTTTTCATTTATTCTGAATGAATTTTGGATATATAATCTACGCACCTTTATTTTGTAATAAAATTGCACTTCTCCTCCTCGTTGTATTCCGGACCATTTTAAAGCTTTTTGTTTTTTTACCACCGTGTTGATTTTTTTTTAGTGTTTGTTGAGCATTTTTATGTAATTTCCACCAAGCGCGCGACACACATATAGAAACAAAGCAAAAAGATCACCAACCCCTCAACTCACTCACTCACACAGAGAGAGAGTACCCCCTGTGAAAAACACACACAGACACACAATGAGTGAGATTCTTGATCAACTGCCCTCGGTGACAGATTCACTACCACCATTCCCCACAGAAGTGGAACTGCCCGAGCTGATTTGGGAGGAGGAGAACGACAACGAGAGCGAATATGAGGATGACGACTCACTTGACAGCGATTTGGCCTATATCAACGCCCAGTTGCAATGGGAAGAGTCTGTGAGCCAACTCCATTCGCTGGTGGGGCTCGTCATACTGCCGCTCATTGGGAAAATGCTGGGAAGGCGGTTTGCCGGTGTTGTGTGGCGCAAGCTGATGGATGCCTTCTACTGACTGATACGACTCATGAATATACAAAGAGAAAAAAAAAACAATGACATGAAGAAAACGTTAAAGACATGGGATGATATATGAAACAACTTTTCAGTAGATGCTGCTGATGTGGCTGTGTGCGTGTGATGAGAGGAGACTGTGGTATGGCCGAAGAACTCGGTTTGAAATGTTCTTTATAAGCACGTCGTCGATGAGTTTTGTCTCTATGACAGACACAGCACGGCCCTCTGGTGCGAGAATATCGCTGAGACGGGACAGCTTTGTGATGAGCAGCTTGATGAGTGTAGAGAGGAGTAACGTGGAATCGAGATGCTGTTCACCGTTGTGTTTTGCTGCCGCTTCTTCTTCTTCCAAGCTCAAGTAGCTGTTGTGCTGTGACACAATGGAGCCCGAACGTTGCTGCGTATGGCTGAACAGTCTTGTGAGCGTCTCGTTGAACTTGTAGAGCTCCACAGTGAGTTCTTCACCCGTCATTGACTTACCGAGACGCACTCCCAGCTCGTAGAAGTCGTCTGCTAGCGCACGAACAAAGTCATCGTTGACCTTCTGGAGCTCTTTGGGCGTCATGCGAACCATCTCCATATACCAGAACTCCTTGCCCTGAATGTCGTGGAGATAACATAGCTTAGCCAAAGAGGCATTCAATCTGCCCATTAAGATGGCTTTCTCGTCACCAGTTTCAGGCATTGACTTTTGGTGGTTGTAAAGGTGTTTCCAAATGACTCCAAGGGGGTTTGGCCTTTTTTATAGGGTCTTCTTTGTGGTATTTTAGGGTCTTCTTTCTAGTATATGAGATCTCTTCCTAAGCCAGTACGGCATGTCTATTGATCTTTTCGCGGTCAAAATAGAGAGACAGAGATCTTCGTCGCCACCCATCCACCACACAGACAAACAAACAAACACATATACACACACACTTCAAAAACACATAAAAACACACAAAGAGGAGCATCATGACAAAGATCGAAACGGAAGCTGCGAGAATCCCTGATTTCCGTCTTGCTGATGCCGCCTTTGTGCTTTCTCAACCAGAACTTTCGGCTCGTCACGCAGTTTGTCGTGAACTACTCGAGAAGACCATTGCCGACGAGGCGTTGGGACCATATTACCGCTACTTGACCCAGGAGAAGGGCATTCTCCTCCCCTTTGACGAGTCGCTGTACAACTCCTTTGTGGACCGCAACACGGTGGAGATCGCCAAGCTCAAGGAACACATCCAAGAGGTTGAGGAGAAGGATGAAGGACAGTTGGAGGCTGCGGAAGGATACAAGAAGCTCGGTGAATACTACGCACTCATTGGTGATCGTGCCAATGCCGTTTCCACGCTTAAAAAGGCGTTTGAGATGACCCCATCCACGGGTTCCAAGATTGATATCTCGCTCACAATCACAAGAATTGGATTCTTTTATGACGACAAGAGTTTTATTGCCAAACAACTTGACCGCACCAATGCATTGATCGAAAAGGGAGGCGACTGGGAACGTCGTAATCGTTACAAGATGTATAAGGGTCTCTACCAACTCTCCATTCGTGATTTCGAATCTGCTGCAACGTTGCTTATTGATTCGTTGGCCACTTTCACTTCAACAGAGATTTCCACTTATGAACAATTGGCACAATATGCTTCTGTTGCAGGAGCTATTACTTTGAATAGAGTTGATTTGAAGAAAAAAGTTATTGATTCTCCAGAACTTTTATCATTGCTTCCTACAACACCAGAACTTGAACCAATTTCTTCATTGACTATTTCTCTTTATACATCCGATTATGCTCCATATTTCAAGTATTTGCTTCAAACCAATGATGAAGTGATGCTTCCATCGAGATATCTTGCACCACATGCCAATTATTATCTTAGAGAAATGAGAAGAAAAGCATATGCACAACTTTTGGAATCTTACAAAGCACTTTCACTCAAATCTATGGCTGAAGCATTTGGAGTTTCTGTTGAATTCCTTGATAAGGATTTGTGTAAATTCATTCCAAACAAGAAACTCAACTGTGTGATTGATCGTGTTAATGGAATCATTGAAACAAACAGACCAGATAACAAGAATGCACAGTATCAATTGTTGATCAAACAAGGTGATGGGTTGTTGACAAAATTGCAGAAATACGGTGCAGCTGTGAGACTTACGGGAACTGCAGAGCGTTGATGTGTTAAATATACATACCATACAAAAGAGAGAGAGAGAGAGATAGAGATGTTCGTTTTTTTAAATTTTATTACACGTAGTTCTTTTCACGGCCTGAGAAGAGGATCTGAACAATGACAGCCTGGGAGATGCTGATTCCGACAGTCAGCACAATGACGGCAACTGAAAGGTAAATGGTACGAGACTGTGTTGATTCCACGGTGGACATGTTTCTCCACTCTCTTGCTCTGAGATAGTTCATGATCTTGTCAATTTTGTTGATGTTTCTATCAATCTCGAGGAGTGCATGGTCTGCAATCACATCTTCCTTTTTCGTCGTTGTCTCTTGGTTTTCACTTGAAAGGGAAATGGAGAATTCCACCTTTTTCATGTCCTTGTATGGGTTTGAGAAACAGAATGAATATCCACCAAGACCAAATGTCTTGAGCACAAAGTCTGCATATTTCTCATTCTTCTGTTGGATCACAGACTCTCCTTTTGGACTCATGATCTCGAAGTCCAACTCAAAGTTTCCTCCCGTGAGTACCTGATATCCAATGATAAGCGACTCTTCTTCGTCAAAGAGGTCGTGATAGATGCACTCTTTGGCGAAAGCGGGGATCACCAACGATACTTTGGACGTGGCAATGACGGTTCCGAAGAGTCCACAGAGGACTCCGAGCCACAAAACGAGTGAGTTTCTCATGTTGTTGCTTGGGGTTTGGTTTTGTTTTGTGTGCTTTTTTATGTGGAAAGAGAGGTGAGAAGGGGTCTTTTTCACGTGTCCTTTGTTGTTTGGATCAGAAAAAAAAAAACGCGTTGGCGTTGGTGTTTTTTTTTTTTTTTTTTTTTGGGCTACTCACAAAGAGAAGAAGCAACAACATATATATATATATATATATATATACATAAAAAAGTAATATACAAAAGAGTAATATATAAAAGAGCAATATATAAAAGAGCAATATATTATATATATAGTTATATAGAGGAAAGCACCCGCTGACACTGTTTATTAACATAACGAACAATGTGGGGGATAATAATATCCCCTTCATTTGTATCTGACCCAGCAACATCCAATTCAGCCTTTTTCCCCAAAAACATCATTCTTTGTAATTCTTGACGAGTTTGTAAAGGAATGTCTGTAGAAAGCAACATCGATTTACAAAGTGAAAAATCTCTGAAAGGTAAAGGCAAACAATTGTGACGGAAATCAACAATAGAAGCCCCTGTCAAACGGAGTTGGGGACAACACTTTTGAAATTGACGAAGAATCTGAAAGCCAAAACAATCCAAATCTGCAATTCCAATGACGGGGATCTCAGGATGTGTCGAACTCAACCGATGGAGAAACGTTCTAGTCAAAACATCGGGGAATCCTTTGGCGGTGATGAGGATTCTTCTTGTAGATTCACTTTTAGTAGCGGCCAATGCACTAAACACGGCTTCTTTCTCCACAACGAGGATGCAATCAACTTTTTGTTTTTGTTCTTCTTCTTCCTCAACGGGGGAGATGATGTTGTCTTCTTTTGTTATACGTGGAATAACACCAGAGGAGACGCGTTTGGAGTTGATGAGCACATCACCATGGAAAAGACCCTTCTGGGCAGCTACACAACCGAGTTCCTCACCGTTGAGGCCGAACGCAGTACAAAGAATCTTCACCAGTTTGTCAACTGTACGTTGTTCACCGAAAAGAGCAACGTCTTGATAGAAAAGATCCCTTCTAGTAACGACATGATTCCGAACTCGATTCTCTTCAATAAGCGATAACAACCTGACGAGACGCGCAAATAGCGCTGCTTCTTTTTTGTTTTGTGCTGGGAAGGAGATGGTTTTCCTATTATATATTGTTAGTGTTGATACATATATATATATAAATATACACGGTATGAGAACGGACCGGTTAAGAAGAAGAGAAACCAATTCCCCATTTAAAAGTCCATTTGCACTCAATTCTCTTAAAGTGGAAATTCTTTGAGTATCCATCCCATCTTTTGAAAAGAAGCCAATTTCCCTCGATTGGAGATTAACCGTTGTGGTGATATTGCGCTCCATTTTCTTTCTTCTTTTCTTCTTCTTTTCTTCTTGTGTAGTGTTTCTTTTGTGTTTACTTTTTCCTGGGAAAACCCACGGGGGGTTGGTTGCAGACATCTATTTAAAAACCCCACACTCCAAAGCCCCCTACCCTCTCACCGAACCACCCAAATACAACCACAACCACACACCAAAAAATGCTCAGATTTAGGCAAATCCCCGGGATAAGACGCTTCTTACACGCCTCTTCTGGTGGCGTCTCTGTTGATACACAAAAGGGCTTCACTACGGTTCGTTACGCAGATTCGGGTGCTGCCTACTCCTTCCATAACGCCTTTCTAAGAGATTCATCCACCTCTCCAACGTCTTTAGACAGTGCAACGGGTCAGAAACTCTTTACAACTGCCTCAATTCTCGATGTTGAACCTACACAAGTCCAAATCGTCAACCACCAAGACGTCAAGATCCGCTGGTCCGATGACGATGTCTCCACTTTTGATAGGGCTTTTTTTGAAAGACATGCCACCGTGGACTCTCGTATCAAAGGACGTTACTTCCAAGACAAAGTTATCGTGTGGGATGGCACTACAGACAAGGATCACAAATTCCCAACACTCAAACCACATTCTTATCAAGATTATATCAATGACGATTCCGTCTTGGCACAAGTTATTAAAGAACTCAACACGTTTGGAATTGCAATAATCAACAACATTCCTGCAAAAAAAACTGAAGCAGAACATAATAACGATCCGGAAGTTGCAAAGATTGGTGAAAGAATTGGTTATATCAAACCAACTTTTTATGGGAAAGTTTTCGATGTTAAATCCGATCCAGATCCAACAAATATTGCATACACTTCCAAATTTCTCCCATTACATCAAGATCTCTGTTATTATGAATCTCCTCCGGGACTTCAACTTCTTCATTGTATTAAGAATAGAGCCACTGGAGGTTCAAATGTATTTGCAGATGGATTTGCTGGTGCAAGACATGTTAAACATGTTGATTCCGAAGCATATCATGCTTTATTAACAGTCCCTGTCAACTTCCACTATAACAAAGATGGTCATCATTATTTCCATTCTCGTCATTTAGTTGTTGAAGATGATCAAGTCCCAGATAGTATTATTTATCAAGGTCTTGATCATTTTAAAGAAATCAATTATTCTCCTCCATTCCAAGCTCCTTTCGATTTTGGAATAACTGGTCGTGATTCCAAATCTACTGGAACTGAAACAGCTGCTAAAGATTCTGGTGATAGACATCTTTTCCAAGATTTCCTTCGTGGTTTTAAACTTTTTGAAGATTTTGTAAATTCCCCTGAAAACAAAATTAAGTTTAAAACAGATGAAGGAACTTGTATCATCTTTGATAACAGAAGAATCTTACATGCAAGAGATGAATTTGATCCAAATTCTGGTGAAAGATGGTTGAAAGGATGTTATTTGGATAAAGATGCTTATGATTCTAAACTTAGAGCAGTATTGATGGGTGATTATAAGGTCTGATCTTTTTATTTTTTTTACTTATTCTTATTCGTCCTGGTGACTATTATATATATATATATTTATCTGATACTCTCTTAGGTCTGAATGCGCTGTTTATATATATATATATATAGTGGCAATGATAAACTCAAAATCCAAGTGTAACATATTTCAAGAACAAATCAATGGATTTGACATATAGATCATCCAATTAATGAATTTCAATAATTCATAAATCGAGACTATTCATCTTTAAAACACATTCAAA
This sequence comes from Petasospora hungchunana, assembly GCA_030563225.1. Lineage (NCBI taxonomy): Eukaryota > Fungi > Ascomycota > Saccharomycetes > Phaffomycetales > Wickerhamomycetaceae > Petasospora > Petasospora hungchunana. The sequence goes on from JAKUBL010000045.1 coordinate 15,207, forward strand.
TGACATAATATACACATAATAACTATGAATACTCTGAAAATTCCCCCTTAAAATCCTCTTAATTCCCCCAAACAGGTAATTTAAAGTTCCCATATCAAGGGGGGAGCGCTTAACCCGCCATAACACACCCGAACACCATATGGGGGTATCTCAAAATGCTTCCTCACCCCACATCAGAACAATATATATAGACTACAAAAGAACGTTTTTTTTTCAACTCCCCCCAGTTTTCCCCGTTAATATATGGGGACAAATGTCAAATAAATAATAAATAAATAATCACAAATTCTCCATATCCTTCTCCAACAAATGTCTCAATTCCAACAGACCTTCACTCAATGATTTAAAGATGTTAAAAGCCATCTCTTGTTCATAAATGTATTTGAAGATGAATTCACCAATCTTTAAAATGTTTGAAGATAATCTCAAACGAACAATCTTGACCAAATTATCCATATTCACATCCCTTGGATAATCAATTTCTAATAAACGAACACCTCTTCCAAATGTGATTTTGGATGGATCAAATTCTTTGAGTGATAGTTTACTTTCTGGATCATGATATCCAAAATTTTTTGTCAATAGTTGTTCCAAATCTGCAAGGAATTTAGCAATCTTGACATAAATGGAGAAATTCTTTGGAATGATCTTCAAATCTTGTGGTCTGATCATACCAGATGGTAATACTTGTTTCAAAACTTTTTCTTCAAATTTATGAAGAAATTTTGTAATGTAAAAAATGTTGAAGATCAAACATTGACAACTTAATGAAAGACACTTGCTGAAATTGCTCGAATTGACATCATTGACAAACATCATACTCAACGTTCTCAAAGAATAATCACATGCATCAATCAAATCATCATTCTTTGGTGTTATTGAAGAAAATTCAGTCCAAACTTGATTCCAACGACGAGCCCAAATTGCTTCTTTAACTGTACTCAAATCAATCATTAAAGAACGAATGGTGGTGATGTTCCGGAGTATGATAGATTCCATGTTGATATCCTTGTCCAAATCTGTGAGAACAGCTTCCCAAGTATAGTTCTTCACCAAGTTTGTAGAATTCATATGATCAGGAGAGATACCAACTGAGAAATTCGTAAGTGTACTTTTCCTGTTGAAATAAAAATATTGAAGAATAGTGTACATCATCACTGTGGAACCAAATTCAGAAATCTTGTAGTTGATCTGATTGTTGAACACCATATCATTCATAATCTTCTCCATGTTCAAGTTATAATTGAGAGAACTCTTGATACAATTATCTTTGAATTCTTTCACAGAATGACAATTCCAATAACTTTCCAAGTCTGGTAAGTCACACTTGATTTCTTTGTACTTTAGGAATGGATCCAAATTGTAGAAACATGTCAAATTACTCGAAATGTTGAAGATCATGAACACGGTTCTCACTTTCGATTGATAAAGAATGTAATCTTTGAAATAATCTTCATTGATTTCAATGTTTTCATGACTGAACTTGATCAAGTTGAACTTGGACACTTTGATTAATGTACAAAGAGCATTCACTTGTCTCAAGATAACACTGAGATCCGAATCATCATATTCTGCAAAGAGTCCATACATGACACTCAAAACCAAGGATTGGACAAGCCAAAGTGGACTGTTATGGGTTGTAGACTTTTCAGCTTCATCCGTCTTCTTTCGTGAATCCAAATAGACATGGATACAACGTCTTGAACATTCATACAAGTCTGCACTGAGTTTCTTCTCCTTCGAATACAGAGCGCCAATAGTGGCAACAAGAAGTGGGAGGCATACCACTGGAGCGAAATCATCTGGAGTGTCATTGTTGATTGTGTATTCAAACATGGCTTTTTCGTTCAAGAAAGTCTCATGAATGAATGGATGATGATTCAGGAACTTGACTTTAAAGTTCTCGACAAAGAAGTTCAAGTAATCAATGGCTGGAAGAGCAGGAGCTGAGAGACCAACAAATGGGTATCTTTCGAGCACGATGGACACCTTATCAATGAGACTTGGCGTGAAGAGCAAGGAGGTGGACATTCCAAACGAGGCTCTGAGAGTGTCATCTGTAGGATCAGCAACATTCATAAATGAGTGATGATCTAGATTATGTGATGATTTGCGTATGCTTGAAGCCAGATTACCCGGGGATACTGCTGAAGATGCAAAGTCATTGCTTTCATAGAAGGAGTAACCGACAGACATTATCTGCTCTTCGTGGTTTGGAACCTCCAGTTCCGAGAGAAGTTCATACTCGTTGAAGTTTGTATTAGAGCCCGACTCGCCAGGGGATGAAGTGGAAGTCTCGTGCATGTATGTGGATGGCAGTTTTGGATAAGAAAGCTTCATGGAGCGGAAGTCGTCATTCTGGTTGGAGAAAGTGTAGTCATCATCGTAGAACGAGTATCCAAAGATATCACTCGAGCCCTTGGCACGCTTCTTTCTCGACATGTTGGATGAACGACGAGACACCATTGAAGATGACCCGGGTGTAGACGCCTGTTGTTGTTGCTGTAGCTGTAGCTGTTGCTGCAGTTGCTGCTGCTGCTGCTGCTGCTGCTGCTGCTCCTGCTCCTGCCCCCCTACACCCAAGACCTGTGATTCCTGTCTCAGCGAAAAGTTACCCAGAAAGTCCAGCCCTGGCAGAGAGTTGATGTCCGATATCCAGCTCTGCATCGACGCCGCCGTTTCTGCCTCGACCGGCCCCAGTTGAGGCGTTGCAAACCCCACCGAGTCGGCGTGTGGCAACTGCTGTTGGCTCTCCGGGATGGCAGCGTAATTCGAGCCCGATGCCGCCGAGAAAGACGACCCTCTGCCGCGGTCGGCGAAGAAGCGGTTGAAATGATCGCCGTCCTGCCTGGCGCGCTTGGGCTCGGGCGAAGACGACGTTGACTTGGCCCTCGAAGAGCGTCTTCTGAGGCGCTTGATGGCGTCGTCCCGCCCAGCATGGAGCTTCTGCGCGTGTCTCAGCAGCAAATCACGGCGGGAGAACCGCCGCTGGCACACGCCACACACGAACGGTTTCTCCTTAGTATGTGACCGCTCGTGGCGCTTGAGGTGCTCGTGTCTCGCAAACGCCCTCGTACACGCCGAACACGCAAAGAGCCGGGGCTTCCCCGACGGCGTCGTCCCATTGGCCCCGAGGTTCTCCGGGACGCTGTCCAACTGCTTGTTGCCCTTGTTCATGGCGCTACGCTCGTGGCGCTGCTGGTGGAAGGGTTGCTGCATTTGCTTTCTGTGCTTGTTTTTATGTGCGTGTGTGGGGGACCCGGCTTTGTTGTTGGCGGGTGTGTGTCAGTCTTTTTATACGGCGCGGCGTCCCATCACCAACATTTTTTTTTTACCTTGTAAACGAAGGACGATCGGAGAAACTACTTCAGATCGCCTGCCTTAAGTTGACCATCATCGAGAATCAGAGGCTTAGCCGTTTGTGGTTTCTGTTGAGTGCCAATTGCTTACTAAACACCCCTCACACAAAGACTGTTCACCTACTTACTACCCCCCTTTTTTTCTCTCTCTCTCTCTCTCTTTCTCTCTACTCTTTTCTCTATACTTCTATAAAACCCCCTGGCTCTTCACAAAGCCATGACACCCATTGTTAAACACGCATAAACAACAACAGCCAATTAAAACACATCACAGCCCTCGTGCTTTACAACTTGATCATCTAACACCTCCACAATCTTCTCAGCGTGGCACACCAAGTGCGGGGTAAAAAAAACAACAAACAATCTATTACATAATCAATGGTGCACGGGTGTAATGTCAAAGCCATTATCTATATGTATAGTTTCCAAAATATAACTATAAAAAGCTCAATGACCCAGTCTGGCATCCAGGTGCGCAATCTTCTCCTTCAGATTGGCTTCTTCAACACTCTTCACCAACTCCTTGGTGCACTTGGCAACATCAAAGGCAATCCCTGCTAATCTCTGCTTGAACTGCTTGTCAGCGTACTCATCGTCATCATCATCTTCACCATCAACTGGCTTGGTGCAAAGAGCAATCATTCTTCTCTTGGAGTCAGCCAAACTGTCAACAACCCATCTGCCGTGCTCCTTCAACTGGGCATTGCGGCTCTGGTTCATAGAGTTGCTTGTAGCATCAACCATCTGCGATACAACGTCATTGATGTCCTTGGATCCCAATCTCAACTGACCCTTGGTGGAGTCTGCAGTCTTGATAGAAGTCAATAATGCCTGGATGGTGGAAATAACCTTGACGGTCTGGTGCTCCAAGTACAACAACAACTCGGACAACGTGTTGTCAGGATCATCAATGTCAAATTCGTCAACATCAAAATCCTCTTCAATCATCTGTTTGTCAGCCTGAGCCTCTGCTTCAGCGGCAGCAGCAGCAGCTGCTGCACGCTCCTTCTCAACACGAACAGCTTCTTGACGTTCTTGTTCCAGACGCTTATTCTCCAAGTCTTGCTTTTCCAAACGTTCCTTCTCAATGCGTTCCGTTTCCAAGCGTTCTTTCTCCAAACGCTCCTTCTCAATGCGCTCCTTCTCCAAACGTTCAGACTCAATGCGCTGCTGTTCAAGTTTCTGTTCTTCAAAAGCCTCCTTTTCCAGGCGTGCCTTCTCCAGCTGTTCAAGCTCAAGACGTTCATTCTCAAGGCGTTCTTGTTCCAAACGCCTCTGCTCGACTCTCTTCTGCTCAAACTCCTCAGAATCATTAACAGCAGCTGTTCCCTGAGCCGGAATTCCTGAAGGCAATAATGAGTCTACACCCTTGGCTGTGCGTTTATCCACAGAAATACCTCCACCGAGACCATTACTCAAGTTTTGCACACCAGAAAGCAGTTGTGATGAACTAATAGACCTTGATCCCATCAATGGCTTAACAGGTGACATTTCAGGAGAGACAATGGACTGAGGTGATTGGGAGCTGACAGATCTTGTTGGGGAATACGTTTGTCCCAATGACTGGCTTGTCTTATCACTGACTCTCTTCTCCAAATGAGAAACTTCACTGCCAAAAGATCCTGGAACAGTCTCCATCACAGAGTGTGTACCGTTCTCACTCATCTTTCTCTTCCCAAACATACCGATTGCATTATCGGACAATGGACTCACAATTGGCTTCTTCGAGTTTGGTGATGTCAACGGCGTTGACTCTGCAGATTGCTGCTCAAATTGCTTTACCTTGGACAATATGTTGCCAGAAGAAGACTTTCTGAGACCAGGAGCAATAGGAGAGGTCGTCTGAGTCTTTGATGTCCCCGGTGAGTATCTTGATGAAATCGAAGGCATTTTAGAAGGTGTAGACTTGTTTTCAACGGCAGTTTTTGCAGGCAAAGGTGATTCCTTTCCGTTAGAGGCCTTTTTATCTGAATTCTGGAGACCATTTGCCAACTGAGAGTTGATGGTCAAGTTGAGAGGTCTTGGAGTAGCACTCACAGATCTTGGGGTGGAGGATGAGCTAGCATTCTCACTCTTCTTTGCCATTCTCAAGGGTCTGACAGGAGAAACCTCAGCATCCATAGAGTCATTCTTGGCTGTAGCAGAGCGTTGTGAAGAGGCAGGCGTCACGGTCTCTGACGAGTCATTGTTTGCCAACTTGACGTCCTCAATAAGCTCAAACACACAAAAGGCAATCTGACTAATGGCCGACTCCACAGCCAGCTTTGGCAAAAGTTCCGAGTAGATGGAGAAATATCTGGTGGAGGTGATGGCATGTGATAATGCAGCACGAATCAGTTCAGACTTCTCAGACATTGGCGCATGCGCCGCAATCTTACCAGCGATATCAGTCACAGTAGACATATGTTCGAACAAACAGCTCTTGTCAGCTTCGGAGATAGTGTTATGTGAAACAACTAAGAGGTATGCCTTAATCTCGTCATGCAACTTCACAACGAAGCTGGCTGGGATGAGACCTGACGGTGTCATGTACTTCTCAAGGGAGTGAATATCAATCTCATCAACTGAGCGAGTCTTATTGGAATGGAACTCTTTGATCTGCATATACTTGGCCTTCCAAACAGAATCGTCCTCACCGACAGTAGAGACATCAGGAGCTCCTGATTTCTCTTGATTTAGCTGGTTCTCAAGTTCTTGAATTTTTGCGTCCTTGTCTGCGACTGTTGTTTCAAGAGCGGCAATTTTTGAAGACAAACTGTCTTTGAGTGACTGGAGTGTTGAAACCTCCTGCTCGAATTTCTCCGCCTTGGTATGAAGCAAAGCGTTCTTCTGCTCGAGATCTGTGATTTTCTTATCCATTTTCGTGCCTTCTTGAATCAAAAGTTCAATCTCTCTATCTTTGTTTCTGTTCTTGCTCACCGATAAGCCTCTCTGGATACGTGGCTCGGCAGAAGAGAAGCCATTCATATCACCAACTGTGTCCTTGGAAGATATGTCATTGACTTGCGACGAATTGCTCTGTCTCTTAGACTTAACCAGTTTCGGACTCTCGTTTGAAAGAACACTTGGAATAGGACGGAATGCAGCTGGACTCATGGCAGATGTTCTTGATGTTCTGTTTGACGAATCATATGGACTATGAGGAGAGTCTGATGGTGCAAAATGTCTGGCACCAGAGATAGGAGATCGAATAGGACTCCGCTGTGTTGAAATCGCTGGACTCGACAAGTTCAGATCTGCATCAGAATCAGAATCACTCCATGCCATATCTGCCTTTGTTGGGATCACAGTGGTAGGCTGCAGTGTAACAACTCCTTGCTTCTTCCCTTCGGAGACCTTGGATTGTACCGATGCCCTCTTGTTACTCTGCGGTGATCTCATATCGTCACTGGCACTGGTCAGTACAGTGTTCATGGAGACTCTACCATTGGAGCTTGCAACCGGAGACACCAAATCCGCCTCAGCCTTCTTGAAATCATTGTCCCTTCTCTCGATCTCGTGGAAGATGTCACTCACCAAGTCTCTGAATCTGCTCTGTTGCAACGACCCTAACTTCTCTCTGGCCTCGTTTCTCTTTGGATGGAAGTTCTCCATGGGCAGAAGGAAGTCTGGTTCCTCTTGTGATTCACTAATACGTCTCTGGAGCTCATCGTAGACGTCTGTACTCAACTCGAAGAACTGCGTCACGGAGAGATTCAACAACTTCTCTTTGGCCTTGGCGGCTCTGGCAGAGTTCAGTTTCGTAGGGCCAGGCGACACAGAGAGGAACTGCCTGAGGGCACTGTGATACTGCTTCAGGCTCGCGTAGTTGTCACGGGTAAGCTCAGACATGATGGGCGGCTATGTAGATGGGCGGGCCAAATGCCGGAACGACTCAGGGGAACTAAGAAAAAAAAACACAAGTAGCGCGCTCTCGTCCCCAAATGTGGAAGGCAGACCGTTATATGTTGAAAGGAAGAGTTCTAAACGCCCGCTTTGTTGTGTTTTCCCACACACCTGTGTTTTGGTTTTGTGGCCCTCTTTTGTGTTTTGATCTCTCTCTGGCGGTGTTTTTTTTCTTTTTTCGCGACTGCACCGACGCGTCCAAAAAATACAAAGCCGCCAGTGTGGCCCCAACCGCGTTTCTATGGATACCTGGAATTTGAGGTTTTTGGCTCCAAATTGTCGATTTGGGGAGTGTATTGTTCGTTAAAAGAGTCCAGTGTATGACAACGGTTTTGTATAACTTTCCGACTTTCCGGGAAAAAGGACGAATGCGCCTTTTGTGTGGGTTTTTAAACTTGCGAACCGGCTATTCGGGATCCTCATCGTCAGGAACACGGGGACAGGCTATAATTAAGCGATCTGCACATCGACGTCCAATACTAAAAAAAGGCTCAAATCTCATCCAACAAGGCCAGCATGTTAGACTATGTAGTCCGCAATACTTCACGGAGTTATTTTCATCACGTCAGATCTCCAAGGATGTCCTGTGATGATGCATTCGACTAGCCAATCCCAGTCAATGATCTCAAGTTCGACTTCCGTAACGGTGTCGTTCATCATATTCTTCACCACAGATGACTTCTTAGGGTTGCCAGACTCGAATGTTTTCAACACTTTCTGAACAGAACCTTTTCTTCGACTGTAGATGTATACCGATTCGGATAAGCTCTTTATAGAAGCACAATCACCAATTAGTTTGCTGTTGTTTGTGAGCTTGATATGGTGGGTCCTGCAACCGAGAGCGTTGAATAGGAACTCAGAGATTGATGGATCGTTATCCACAATGAGCACACTTCGATCTGAAAGGATTCTGTTGTTAGAAAGTTGCAGCGACAAGTCAAAGTCTCTCTTCCAGTTCCGAACAAAACTCGAAATGTCGATAGATTTGGTGGTACCATGAAGAGTTCTAGAAACACCACTGGGGAGCAGGTATGTGTATATGTTGTCCAAGAGAAGACCTTGTTCCAAACAATGGTCAACAAACTCATAGGACAAGACAGGCCATCCTAAAGCAAGTACCTCAAAGTACTTGGCGTATCGACTTGGTTTCGCAGTGATCAACGCAGCAAACCTGAATCTCACCAAGGACCGATCAAACTGCTTCAAACAACCTTTCTCTGGATGCATCTTGAGGAATGGTTCGAATCCATTGTCAGCAACGACACCTCCATTAGACTTGATCTTGCTTTCCAATGAATTCTTCTTTGCTTCGTCCAAGCCAGTCAAAGTGAAAAGACAACCGGAGAAGATCTTTGAAGGACCACTCGTGGGATGTCTCGAGAAAGAGTAAACCAGTTCATCTTCAAGAGCAACACTCGGTTTTGTTTGAGTACTGCGCCTTCTGGAAATCTCTTGGGCCGAACCAACACGATCAGCTAACAACCAGTCCTTTTCGGCCATCTTGACATCGGCCAATGGAATTCTAATATCACCAGAAATACTCTGATTTTTCTTCTTTGGAAGTTTCTTCACCCTCTGACAAACCAATGTATCATACCCTCTCATACATCTGATGACATCTCCAGGTTCGGTATTATAGAAACAATCGAGACCAACAATCTTGTACTCTGTCAAACCATGGATAATAACATCACCAATTCTGATATCAAGGGGCGACAATCCAGTCACATCCTGGGTCCTATCATTAAATTTGACGAGCGGGAGACCATCTTGAACACCAACAACGAGACCAGGGTAGTAGTAGGTCTCATATAAGTACCACACACTGTTTTTAGAAATGACATCTTCATGGGTGAGAATCAATTTGTCTTCCTTCAAAGACGATTGTGGTAGTGCAATATCTTCGACTTCATTTTCATGTGGCTCTTGGCCATTCAACTCTGTATCTTCTTCGTGTTCCATACCACTGATACCAACATCCATTCTTTTATCATTTTCATTTTCATCTTCATCATTTTCATCATTCACATCATTTTCATTTTCATCATCATCGTCATCGTCATCAGCACCAACAAATTGTTTAGGTGAAGCTTTTCTAGCTCTCTTAACCCGACTAGGAGACAAAGCCGAGACAACGGTTCTCTTCTTCCTAGATCTTCTTGATTTGATAACATCATCGTCCCCATTCTCTTCATACATCATTGCATCAGCTTTAGTTTCATCGTCAATGTCCGATAGATCCTGTGTGACATTTGCCGCCAAGTCGTATTGAGAGCCGGTTCGGTCTTGGGATGGGACACTTGCAGATGTCGCATCTGGGACAATAGAGACAAGACCTGGTAATGTTCCATGAACAGATGATTCATCCTTGTTTGTTGGGTCTGATGATTCGGTGACAGGAACGGAAAGGGCAACGTTCTCCTTCTCATCGTCGATGATGTTTGACTTGTCTTCCGAAAGTTTATCAACAGTACCAGGGGCTGGTGAGGACTCAACATTGGTGGATGGATGATGGTTTGGCAGAGGTGGAAGACGGGAAGGAGTTTCAGCCACAAGAATCTGAGACCTTGATCTTGAAATAGAAGGGGTGAAGTTGTGAGTCAAGGGCGAGTCCAATAGGATCGGCATAGACTTGGGGAAGCGGAAAACAGCAGAATCGTCCGGACTGGATTGGTTGGCATGTCCAGAAATATCTCTGTTATGGGTGATCTGAATACTATCTTCAGCGTTGAACTCGTAGTGGCGTACAGCATCCGATGAATCGTTCTTAGTATTGTCTTCGTCTTCGGACACAACAGGTGAAGATGCCTCTTCTTCAGGCACACCGCCAAGGAAAGTGTCACTCACGTCTAGATTCTCCAGAATCACTAGCTTGTCATCTTCTGGCGCAGTTCCTGGTATTTGGATATCTGCTTGTGAGTGCTCGGGGGTTGTGCCATAGTCCCTTCTCAGGTCCGGAGGATCAGCAATGGTCTCTTCACCAGTGTCCACGGTGTTGTCATCTTCAAGGGTCATGTGAGAGGTATCTGGCTCAGTGAGTCTTTCTATCTTTTGAGTCGGAGTCTGCACAAGCTGCGACTCGAAGGCAAGAGAAGGAACAGGCTGAGTGTCAATTTCAAACTCAGAGTGGTTGGCTTGGTCTTCTCTCAACTTGTCAAAGAGCTTGTGGGCTGTCCGCCCCGAGGGTGTCTTCACATTCGGCGGCAGCATCTGAGGTCGTCTCTTTAGAACCGTTTCCGGAGTGTCTTCGAACGGGTTTCGTACTCTGGTGTGGACCGGCGTCTGTCCAATGATGTTGATCTTGTTGGTGGTGGGCGTGTCCTCAAACGGATCTCTGATGTGATTGAGCCAGGGGCTTTCCGAGTCCGGCAGCTTGAAGTTCTTCAAAACCTGGGAGTGGCTGGTCTTCTGCGATCTGCTGTTGCCGCTCTGAGCACTGCTAGTCACCGGCCTTGGTGGGTCTGGGATAAGGACCGTGTCAGGGTCGGCGGCAAGCAATTGCTGGGTGTCCAACGAGTCCCTGAGATCGCAAGAGGAGTCCACAATGTCGTTGTCGTCATTGGAGCTTAGAATCTTCACCTGCTTAACGCGTGAGGGCTGTGAAGCGTCGATGCTGATAGTCCCGATGACTTGTGTCTGTTCAGTGTTAGTTACTGTTCACAGGATGACCAAAAAACACAGCGGTGGCGTTCCACACTCACATCAGCAAGAAGAGCGTCTGTCTGGTCAGCAGACTTGCCTTCCGAGCTCGAAAACTCCCCGGGCATTGTTCGAGATCAATCGGCCTATCTTTATACGGTCGTTGCCGCCAGTATATACTTCCATCATCATCTCGAAGAGACTGGTGTCCGGGTGTCGAAATCAAAACAAACGAAATGTAAACAAAGGGGCACAAAGACACATCTCCGACTCTTCTTCAAACGGCGGCAACGATGACGAGTGAAGCGGCACAGGAAGAAGCCGCTGTAAGAAGACTTGAGACGCTTGTTGGAAGCGAGGCCATGTCCCACTTCCTATACCGTACGCTCGAAGACCGTTTTTGAATCCATTTTCTTTCACCCCTCCGGTTTTGATGGAACACCACTGACACAGCCTTAACCGACAACTACTTGGAGACCGAGAAAGTGTTAACCCGTAGCGTTTTAGAGCCGGTGATGGCAAACATTTCGGCAGCAGGGAGGTGCCTCTTGGGGCTCTGCCTTGTGCACAGAGGATACATCGGCGAGGGCATCAGAGAGATCAGCGTCGCCTCGGAGACTGCACCACATGGCGAGATGAAGTCCCTTTCCCTCACGATGCTCCACGTCGGTTTTGTTGCAGCAGGGCTACAGCAGTACTCTGATCGCACTCTCATCGAGGCTGACAGGCTTGACGATGGCCGGTCATTCGAGGCGTTGTTGGAGGAGGCCGCCAGCTTGCCGCCGAAGCAACTGGAGATTGAGCCGCGATACAACAACGACATCTCTTCGTTGAAGACGCGCTTGTTCTTCTTCCACTCCAAGATGGCCGAGGTGGCGCTTGAGGCGTGTGCCCTGAGTAAGGCTCAAGACTATGCGCTCACAACGTCCCGCTTGAGGGATTTGTTCGACATCTTGATGGAGCTTGTTCCGGAATCAATCCCAGAGCCACTTCTTGCTGTCAGCGTCACTCTGATGAACCTTGAGAGCTCCTGGCACATGTCCCATGATGGGAAGATCGACAAGAAGAAACATACGAAGAAGACATCGGTGGCACCGGAAGACTATCGGACCCTCGTTGTTCTCAAGTGCATACAGGGTTATACCTTCTTGCTTGAACACGAGTACACACGTGCTTTTGCATTCTTTAACGATTGTGTTAATATGATCATCAGCAACAAAGGTTTGCAAGACAATTCAATGACACACTCCTTTGGGAACCAGACCTCCAGATCGATCGCCATCCTTGCCGCTCAAGCCTTTATCCAGATCCCAAGTGAGCATCCCTGTAAGAGCATCATCAACTGCGACCACTTGATAACGGAGATCTTGAACTGGAGCGATGGAATGAAAACTTCAAAAGAGCATAGGAATGGAAAGTTGGAGGTTTACTTTCGTGTATTGGGTCTTCTCTATATCGAGAAGTCAGTATTGCAAGGTGCAAAAGTCTCCAACTTGGAGCTCGAGCTTTCCCCAACTTCATTGGAGGAAGCAATTCGGATTTTGATCATAGTCAGTTGTCTCAAGTTCAAAGATGATGGAGCCATTGGTGACATCTATCAGACAATCATGACTTGTTGCTTACTCCACGGAGAGTTTCATCTCAAAGTCATTTGGTTCTTCAAGTTTATTTCGGATTATTTTAAAATCAGAGCAAGTACTTCGGGCATTCTGACGGAAAATTGGATATTGCCTCAATATCTTCAAGAGTTGAATCGTTCTGCACTGAAAAAGATTGATGAGATGGAGCAGTTGCGATGGACCTTATCGCGTGATGAAAAGAAGTCATTGTTGAAGTGTATCAACATGGACCCACGGATTGTGTGCATTCCAGTGCATTATATTCTTCACTTGGATAACTCCGAGTTGTCTTTGAGACAATCTGACAGATGGTTGAGTGAGATTGAAGTATCAGAGGTGTTCACAAAGTCAGATGATTTGATTGAACTTTGGGTAAAGTCTTACATGGACTACAACGGCCCAATTCCTGACGCAATCAAGAAGTTATTGGATGAGGTCTTGGAATAATGGTAAGCTTATATTGTGATCTGTACTGTAGAAATAATAATAATCAAGCAGCACGAGTGCTGCGAAGACGATTCTCCATAATTTTGAGGTCGTTCATGTACTGCTCAATCTGTTTCTTCTTCTCCGAAATCTCCAGAAGAGACAAACACTCTTCAATTTTCTGTGTCTCGATACCACTGAAGATAGCACCGATAGCGTTCTCCTTGACTGTTTCTTCTGAAGTGTAAGCCACAGAGGAAGTTTTGCAAGCTGCTTTGGATGCAGCCATCTTGCTAAGAGTGCCAAAAGTCTCAGCAGGCTCAGCCGCCAATATTGCTCTTCTGTAGTTTTCGTAGAGGATAGAGTGGGTAGTCTCCTTCAACTCCTCCAAGTGGGACCCAAAAACAGAGTTTCTCAACATGTTGAAGTCAGAGTGGATCGGGTCCTCAACCTTCATGGTTCCCCAAGGGTACTTTCTGACATGGCAGATCTCACCATTTATAGTCTCAGCATCATAACTTCCAGAAATGGCAAAAGGCAAACTATCAATCAACCACCGAGTCTCTTCAATGATGTCTGGGTCGTCACTGTCGGTGCGGAAGTCATAGATTGGAATGCCATTGGCGTTGATGTCCATTCTGATGAGCTTCTTGTTCAAGTCCTTCTCGGCATCAGTTAAGCTATCAGCCTTGGCAAGAACTGGGATCACGTTGACACGGGTAGAGAGCTCTTTCAAGGTAACGATGTCCAACTCGCGAAGACCTCGGGAAGTAGGCTTGATGAAGTACAAAGCGGCATGTGGTCTTCCATCCTTGAATTTCGGGTCACGCTTGATACTGCACTCCTCCCTCAACATATTGTCAAACTGTCTCTCAAGATACTCAACAACATGGGATGGACACTTGGTGTTGTCCACGTTGTCACCAAAGCCAGGCACCATCACAATGTCGAGGGCTATTGGCGTGGAACCCTCATCTGCGATACTGACGTGAAGTTTGACGATGTCGATACCAGGGTTCTGATGCGAGTTCTCTATTCTGACACTGCCAGTGTCCTTCTCCAAAACTGTCTGGTTGCACAACGTGTTTATGAATGAAACCTTCCCAGACCCCTCCTGGCCACAGACCAAGAGCGTGAAGTCGATTCCCTTCTTGAGGTTCTTGCGGCGACGGATCTCCTCTGGCGACTGATAGGCGGTGGTGCTCCACTGTACGTTGGATGTCTTGTTGGTCATGGCGGTTGGCTCTGTTCCTTGATGAGGATATAACAATCAAATGCCCTCATATATGGGTAAAAGGTAAACAAGGGAGATCTGAGGGAAGAAGTGACACAAAAACGGAAACTCCTAGCCGGGCGGCTAAAAAAAGGTGCAAGAAAGAAAAAGAAACTATGGAAAGAATATATTCTTTTATTTTCATATGAGATCAACTTCTATATCGCTGAGATCATCATCTGTAATGCAAAGGAGAAGCTCCCGTGCTTCATCCATCTCGGTCGTTGAGAGTGGCTCAACATCAAACACCTTAAACTTAGTAGCAGTGCCCCCGTCTTCTGTGGACTTGCTGAGCGAGTTTTTCTTTGAAGACCTGAGAGCTAGGGGTTTCTTCTTGTTCTGATCCTCGATCTCCTCTGTAACCTTCATTGATCTGTTCACCTTCGCAGCCTTCTTTGGATCAGAAGAGACGGCTGAAAGGATGGACGACGTGGTGCCGTTTTTGAATGAATGAGCTGCTGTTTCGCTTCTTCTTCTTTTAAGAGGAGGTGAAGAAGATGGAACATCGGACTTCCTTGTCTTTCTTGTCTTCTCGGAATGCTCAGGAACAGGAGCTTCGGGCACCACAGGAGATGTTTCTTGCACTGTGCTTCTTGTGCGTCTTCTTGTAGCTGGTTGTGTAACTGTCTTCTTTGCATCCTCCACATTGGATATCTTCTCCTGATGCTCTTCGATTGTGGACCCATTCTTTTTCGTTTCAGCTGGCTCACTGTCTCTTTTCGTCTGTCTAGTTTCTGGATTTTCAATGAGTTTCTCAACAGGTCCCTCAACAGACTTCTCAGCAGCCTCTTCAGCAGAGTTATTCATAAATACTTCAGTAGGCTTATCCATTGATTTTTCAACTGGCCCCTCAGCAGTTGTGCCATTTGGCATCTCATCAGGCTTCGCAGTAGGCATCTCAACTGGATTCTTCATTGATATTTCATCGAGTTTTTCAGCTGGTGCCTTCACTGCTTTTTCAAGTGGGTTCTTCACTGGGATCTCTGCTGGCTCAGTAGGCTCCTCCATTGATATATCAGCAGATTCATCTGCGGTCTCCTTCATTAGTTTTTCAACTGCCTTCTCAGGATGCATTTCCACTGACTTAACAGGCTCATCCGTTTCCTTCTCCGTTGGTTTTTCCGTTGGCTTCTCTGTTGGCTCTGTTGCTTTCGTTGACTTCTCAGCAGGAGTCTCCACGGACGGCCCCGCTGGCCCCTCAACAACCTTTTTCACTGGCTCAGCAGGCTCCTCCACCGGCTTCTCCACCGATTTTTTTACCTCATCAGCACTGTGTACTTGAGGCAGCTTCACAGCTGATGAATTCACAACACTGTTGAAAAGAAGCTCTTTCTTTGGCGATGGTGGAACAAAAGTGGACTTCTTTCCCAGACTGACAGGAAGTGCTGGTGAATTTCTCTTTTGAGCGGAAATAGCAGCAATTCCAGGACGATGAACCGGTGTAATAGGTGATTCGAGCTTTTGTTCACCAGTTGGAGCTGGTGTATTGCCACCAGCAGCACGAGATCCTTGACTGTGCTCGGACTTCCATTGTAAATCTGGAGTAGCTGGGGTAAGCAAGTTAGAATTGCAATCTTGAGCTTGTGAATCTCCATCAAAGGAGCTAAAGCCGACTGAAAGGTCCGTGCCATTGTCTCCCATGGCAGTTGATGCACCACTCTTGTTGTTCATAGGCATAGATTCCTCAACGTTTGTATCTTCTTCGTCATCCTCACCAAAGCCGCGGGCCATGGTGTTTTTGAATCTCCCGCGTGATGGATGGGAAGAGGATGGGAAGGAGTGGATGTAGTCAAACACCTCGAGGACATTAGCAAGGGTACACTTGACGCCTCTGACTTTGAAGTAATTGCGAGGGTAAACTGCTTTCATGTTGGCAGCGACATAGCCAAGGAGTGTAACTGTTATTGTTTCAAGCGGAAAGAGAAGACATGCGTCCGTGTATGCCCATTTCTGAAGACGACCTGGAAAGTGCCTGCATAAGCCATCGGGACTGTGATAGTCCAGTTTCATCATATTCCAGAATGCGCTAATCTCGGCCGACTTTTCGAGCTCGTATGGATTGTCCTCGTTGGGTATTGAGAAGGTGTACTCGTAAGCAGCAAAGGGATCATAGACAATGAAGTCACAACAGAGTCTTTCCATCATCAGCGTTTCCTGTCTCAGGATGGCATCCCTTAGGTGGTAGCGCTCGCGTCGCTTCTTGGTCTCGTTCTGGCCGGCAAACTTGACCATGACGATGCTATCGACGAGCTTGTCCAAGGGATAGTTGATCTCGAGGGTTCTCGAGGCGAGAAAGACAGCCACATAGGCGTTGGCCAGGTCATCATTGCACAGCGGCGACCTCTGGTAGTAGCGCTTGATGTACACAGAGGCCAGAAAGCGCACTTGTGGCGCCAGACGCAGCTGTTCCAGGGCGGCCAGCAGGGCGCTGAGCTTGAAAGCCTCGGACTGCTTCGTGAGCTGCCGCTGTGTGACGGAGGGCGAGTTGTTGACCTGGTCGCGCGTAAAGATCCAGTCGTTGACCGGCACGTCGATCGAGTCCTCCCACTGGTGCTCGGCACTGTTGAAGTCGTCCGGTAACTTGTACATTTGCCGGTGTCTTGTGGGAAGGGGGTGGCCGCTTTTTAGCGCTTGTCTGTTGATTGAGAGCTGTTGTGATGTGCAACTAGTTCCAACTCTGTGTGGTGTCTGGGTGTGTATAACGCTTACCAACAAATTACATAATACAAAGTTAGTAATATATTATGTAATCATGATGCTGGTTATGAGCACCCAATTTTTTGAGATGTCAATTCCATCCCTTTCTCCAAAAAAATGCTGCAAGTTGGCTATAGTGGTGGGGCATGGGGCACGCACAAAGCACCTAAAAGTAGGCACAAATTCCAGGAATACGCCATCGGGGAACGCGTTAGACTGCCTTAGTTTGACTTGCAAAACTTCCCGTTCTGGTTCGCGTTGGCACTGTAGTTGGAGAGGTATGCGTAAAGCGGGGGGGGGGGGGGGGGGGGGGGGGGGGGGGGGGGGAGTGTTGAACTTTGCGTAAATGAAACTGGCCCACTTGGTGACACCCTAATTCACAAGTCGCAATCGATCACAAATTCCATTTCCCCCACACAGCCGTACTCATCTTGGAATTGCACGCATCTTATCTGGACAGGCTGTTATCTCCAGATGAGAAGAGAGCGAGGGAGGGTGGGTTCAGCAATGAATGGTCCCCTTGACTGAGAGATACCCCATGATATGTTTGGGGATTAGAGCTGCTGCTGCCCAAATAGAAGACCCCCAAATATTCAAGCAGCCTCTCTACTCAGGGTCTCTCTCGCTCTCTCTCTATCTATCTAGCATGCCCAGAGATGACTCTTGCTCCCTGCCATTTTAGCAGCTCTACCTACATTCGTTGACGCGAGTGCCATGTACTGGCTGTTCATCTCCATCTCAACTCAAGTCAGCCTAAACTACAGTCAACGGGAGAATATATGCCCGTTCCCGGAATTGAGCTTACGAAGTATCGGTTAACGGAAATTCACCACAAAACGATAAACGAAATGGATAACGGGTATGTGCGCAACTCTATTTCTATGGCAGATCGACTCGAGCTTCCTCATCCCCACACACACGCAATAAGATAGAGTTTGAAAACGGACTTGTAGACACGGTCTGCTCAAGTCGATCTGTAGGGTGGAGCCCCGGAAGTGTGGTGCGTTTGTTTACGGGTTGGGAAGCAGGAGCATGCGAGTACCTCCAGTCTTCTCCTGAACAACAACACAGAAACAAACTTTCGTTGGACGAGGGGGCAGGCGCAAGAGAAGGGCTGGCACTGAAATCTGGGTAAGAACGGCGTAGGAAGAGCGGAGGGGAGAGGCTTTCGTTTCAATTGGAATGGGCAAACAGCAAAATGGCGGAGCTACGCGTTGTCCTCCCGGCTATGTGCAGTCTAAACCTTATCTCGTCTCTGGAACTCTGAGCCCACAGCGCTTAGCGAGCGCCTGCCTCGAGGTGTGTCCGAGTCCACCACCCAAGCAAAAGTGCCACCTGTCAGAGAACAGCGTAAATCAACACAGGCTAAAACAGAACATCACAACGAACACGCAACAGCTCTCATCAAAATGTCATCGTACGATGGTTCTCTACTCGTTCTATGGTCCCATTGCGCGCGAAGTAGGTGATGTCAAGGCTCGGCTGAACAATAATGAGCGGTGATGTCAGCGCAATAGCCTGCAGCAAGAGTTCGAATCTCAGCAGAACTCGGTGTTACATGCTTTATACGAGTGAGAACCAACAGAAGCAAGTAGAAAAAAAAGACTACACATGCACACGCCTTGAATGTTCTAGACACACAAACCCACAATCTCCAGGACAATTTCCTTCGAGATCTGAGGTTTTGGCGACGAAAAAAGAGAAAGACTACTGTGCTGCGTGCGGCTGAGCACCCTCTAAAAGCCCCTTGACGGAACCATTCTCGGAGTAATAAAAAACTGGGGGAAGAGGGAGTTTTATCAGCTCATATTTGCATTGTATTCAAGAAGTTAGCAAAAGCAGACAAAGGTTTGCTGTTTTCGCTTTGAAGTTAACGATTTGCGACAGGGTACACACGCACGCCGCGCAAGAAATGTTTTTGTGCTATCACATGGGAACGGACGGGCGCTATTAGCGGAGAAGAAAAGACTCCTATTCTGCCCATAGCGTCGGGCATATATCTGACTGCTGATGACACCCACGCCGCTGCTACCGCCGTTGTGCCTGGAAGCTTATTGCCCATCGAGGGTCCAGCGTGATGGAACTCTATTAGTCACGGAGCTGTGCGCTCATGCAAGTGAAGGTTGGGAGATCTCAGTGGTCAGTTCGCGAACACATTGGCAGGCAGCTGGTGACAGGGCCAAACTCAGTGACCCCTTCGACACCACAGGTTGCCAGGCAAATCTAGATCACCGAGAAGTTATAACTGCCATGCTTGTGTGTAAAAGCCGAGGTATATTAGAAGCTCTGCGAAATTCTCTTGTTATGTGCACTGAACGATTTCTGCTCCATCGATACGGTGGGTAGGCTTTGGCCGCAGCCGCCTACCCCCGTAAAGAGGTCACGAAGTATAGTGTATGTTTAGCAACACTATATAGCAAACCAGAGAGACCTTTGTATTTGCTCCCTGCTCCCACCAAGTGGCCGACTGAACTCCGGTAGATCTCCTGATAGACATCACCAATCGTACACAATCAATAGCAAGCTTGAAAAGGGAAGATCACCGATAGTACCCTCTCTATACGGGGATCGCCAGAAGCGAGCATGCTGACTCCATATGACGAGACACGCTTGTTTGCACAAGCCGCGGGTCCTGTCACGGCCCCACCTCTCAATACGGCCATAGTGATACGATAAGCAAAAAAAAGGGCTATAGTTCCCGATCGGGCTATTACTCCTACCCCCCCTCCAAGATCTAGTCTTGCGCTGGGGGGCTATGGGCTCTGCGGGCAGTTGACCACCTATGTGAGTCTCAGCGAGAGGAGTCAGTTGACACCTAAACCCTAGATGAGAGCGAGAGATATCGGGGACGGGGCACAAAAAACAAAGGCCCTAAGCGCTAATTGTTGATTTCATCATGATCTGCCGATCATTAATTTGCCATACGGCGCTTCCGACCCAAAGTGGGAACGTTGATGGGCTTGTTGAAGGATGTTACTGCACAAGACAACTTCCTCTGGCCTGTCATTTGCTGGCCGCTAACGCCCGGCCGGTGGATTCACATTTACTGAGAGCACGTGATATAGATACAGGAATAGGAAGTCATAGAGAGCGCAGGCCTAGGCCTTTTTACGTGTAGTTGACACCGCAGTTGGCGACCTATGCTTTCCTTTTTTGCCCTTTTGCAAAAGACGAAGAGCTTGCCATGTCTTACGAATATACAGTTGCGGAGGAGAAGAAGGATGTTTTGGCGGACTTGGGTAAATGAAACCAGAACAAGGCCTTTCCCTTTCACCATCGCGTAATTCCCACCAAGCCTGAGAGAATCTTACGAGCTTTAGAAAGAAACAGCCACACCCTCTATGACGGGCGTCGATGGAGTTGGCCTCCCGCTGCGCACCTCTAGGGGGATGTCGGCTAGAAGCCATCGGCGGCGCACAAGTTGAGCTGCCGAGAGCATCAAACCTTGCATTTGCACGCATCCTAGGTTTTTTCTTATTGCATCAGACTACAGTGCTGCGCGCTACATCGCAGTATGCGCTATCAATTCTGGACAGGCCAGGTATACCTTTTTGGGAGAGGCCCTTTTGGCATGGCACCGTTGTTTCTCCGCATTAACTGCTGACCGGAAGCTTGCAACTGTGCAGCTAGTGTGTGGCGCCCGCAACTTCCCCCCTTCATATATAAGACATCGACCTCTCGCACCTTTCATTTCAGTCCATCGGGGGTCCTCATCAAGATCTTTGCCCTAAGAGTCCGTGTGTGTGTTTTTTTTTACCTCTTCGTCCCACACACAGCATCACACACACACCCATACCCACAATGCCGATGACTCTTCCCAGCATCAGCCAACTTCCAGCGCTGCTTTCACAGATGGAATCCAGACAGTCCAGCGGGTCTGGGCTCGAGTCGTATCGTTCTAGTGTATCTTCTGCCGACGGCTCCACCATCAGCCAGCTGTTCGAGACTAGACACAGCTTCCAGAGAGGGGGAGATGCACTGATGAGTCCTATTGAGGTCGCCGTGCCCTCGCACGTTTCAGAAGCCCAGACAAGATCGCAGAGCGTGAGTCTGCCACCCATCTCACAACTCATTGTGCAACCACAGACGACGACGACGACAATGACGTCTCCCAGATCGCCCAACGGGTCGATCCGCTCGAGCTCGTACGAGGTGGTCCCCACCGTCAACAGCAGTGCCACTAAGGCCGATGCGGTGGTGATGAGTCGCTCTTCCCCACCACATCAACAGCAGCCCATCTATCACCACAGACCTTCAATCACACAGCAGCCAATGCCGCAATATGGCTACGGATACACGACGCAGGCCGGAGTGTCTCCTTCGTCCACCCATCCTAATGTCGTCCCCGCTAATGTCGCCCACGAATACCTCCAACAGCCGCATCTCTACTTCACAGCTCCACACGCTGCGCCCGTGTACCACCACCATCCGCCAACACACGCCGTGATACCGCGGTCTGAGCCGCAGCCGGGGCTCGTCTACTTCCCGGAGATCCCCCACTACCAGCCCATCATCCAGCACCACGTCGTGCCCGTGATGATGCCC
This sequence comes from Petasospora hungchunana, assembly GCA_030563225.1. Taxonomy (NCBI): domain Eukaryota; kingdom Fungi; phylum Ascomycota; class Saccharomycetes; order Phaffomycetales; family Wickerhamomycetaceae; genus Petasospora; species Petasospora hungchunana. The sequence continues at coordinate 36,650 of JAKUBL010000045.1, forward strand.
CAGATGGCCAAGACGGCGCCCCTTACAAAAGAGCAGCAGCCCGAGTCACCAAAGAGAGAGGTCAAGCGTCGCACGCGCACGGGCTGTCTGACGTGCCGCCGTCGCAGAATCAAGTGTGATGAGCGCAAACCACATTGCCACAACTGTGAGAAGTCCAAGATCTGGTGTGCCGGCTACCAGCAGCTGCGCCCAACCAAGACGGAGCTCAAGAAGATGAACAAGGTGATGCGCGTCACGGCGATGGTAGAGTGATGTTTTTACATATATATATTTGTGTGTGTGTACTCTTCTTCCCCGTGCAATGCTTTTATGATTGTGTTACGATTCTTTTTTTGTTTTGCCCCTGTGTAGTTTGTCAAGGAAAAAAACAATAATAAGATAAGGTAATTGCCCCCTCCCATACCACTTCGAGACAGGCTATTATAATTACAGCGACGATCGCGTGTGTGTGTGTCCCTTCAAAAGGTGATGATGATAGCCTCCCTTCTACACGCATAAGCCCCCCTCCAATATTGTCCATCTCCCGGGGAGCGAAACCCACACACACCCCAGCTCGCGTAATGCGATGGCCAAAAACAAAAAAACACACGCCAAAGAGAGTTTGAGGTCTGAGACCTCCCCCCCTCCGCACGCCTAGACAAAGATTGCTACGCGTGTGCAAAAGCACAACCACACATTCAGAAAGAAAGACATTTTAGGAGCATGTGCGGAAACGGGCCGATACGCCTCCGCAGTTTGTGTGTGTGTGTGTGCGTGTGTGTGTGTCTTTTTCCCTACCAGACCTTCTTGTTTATTCAGGTGCCAGCAGTAACCAGCACTGGAGACGTACAACTTCTGCCACTGTGCGCATGCTGGCTTCCACTCCTCTCTCACATTCGCTCACGCCATCATATATAGCAGGCATATACTAAAAGATATATAACGATGTTGGTCTCTATGTCCATACACACACACACTCCAGCACTGTCGAGACCCCTCTATTTTTTTTTGCTTCTCTCCCACGTCTTTTCTTTTTCACCCTTTGACGCTGCCACAAATGGAGGATGAGGGCCCGAATCTTGAGTTAAGGTTGCGAGGATGATCTGCGCGTCTGTGCAGGGCGGGCCCGTTCTTAGATATTCCGGATGGCGGGCACATAAGCTCTAGATCAGTGATGGGAGCCAGACACCCGCCAGAACACTCCGGCGGCGGAGAGCTCTGCCCAACGATGTGTCACACCACACAGCTCGCGGGGTTTCGGCGGCCTCATGATCGCCCTGTCATACTGGGGCTGGCACTATATGCAGTGCGCGCACCCCCCGAACCAAGCGGTGCTGCGGTCGGACGTTCATGTACGCGACGCATGAAGTCAGATCTCAAATCGGTGTTTTTTTTGTTTTTCTTCTAATCTTCAACCTTCCATAGACTTCGGTACGGATAGACGAACAATACACACCTGAGCAAAAACAACCCATAAGGTGGTTCCGTGTGGTGTTTGTTTGTGTCTGCTAGTCTCAGAATCATGAGATTCTTGTACGCACAACGACGAAGACGACGGACCTTTTCTATCATTAATGCGCGCTACGACTCATTTTTTCTATATTTCTATATCGAACGTGCCCCCCAATATGGAGGACACATATCAACATCAATTGACGATTGGAGGGGGGGGGGCGAAATTAAGGTTTCGATTTCCGCCTATTCTTATTTCCAAAAGAGCATGAGAAGTGCTCAAGCTCAGCTTTAAGACTTTGGCTGAAGCTCCAAAGTATTCTTTTTACAGACTGCAACCAGCCCTTTTTACGCGTCTCTTCATCTCTTTATCGCTACACCAAGTAAAAACAAACACCTTCTAATCACTGGCTACTTCTCCGATAAGCTTTCCAAATATAGGCAATAAATCGGCACATAAAAGCCCACAAAACATAGCACCAGGCGGCCCGTTGTCTCGAACTATAAACTCCGCCCCTTCCGTCAGAAATCCATAAGAAGCCACATGTGCGTGTTGTTGTTCGATTGAATAGACAACAAAGAGCGGAGTTCTCCTTCTCCCTCCCTCCGTCATTGCGGAGACGGAGAGAGGTTTGGGAATCTAGAAAATCGCTGGAATACACGGAAGGCGGGTCTCATAGACGACAGAGAGTGGTAGCCGGGCCTCGTTTTTGAGGTCTACATACGCAGTTCTGGACATAGACAGATAAGAAAAGCTCCGCAAGTTTGGAGATCTTGCCGATGAGGGGGGGGGGGAAAAGGAGGATGGTCAATCCCGTAACAACCCAACAAACCCACCCACCTCCATCAATGGGCTTGTGTAGTCCTACTAATCCCAGTAAACTCCAAGCCCAAAGCATATGCCAATATGGGGCCATCGGATTTGGAGGCCGCCTCAAAATGGGTAAGAAAACATCCCAATTTGGGCCCATCGCCTAACATACAAAATGCACAAGTTAAGCGATCATCTCGGATCTTTCGATAATAATTTTTGGAAGGAAGGCCATAGAACGTCAGATTATTTGCGGACAGCCGAAAATTTAAAGTTATCGGAGCATGTAAAGCAGGATTTTCATCAAGCCCACATCACGATTGGCAAGATCTGGAGGATTATACAATTGCGTTTAACACCCAGCGTCGCCTTCTCCTTTCGGGAGGGGTGGGTGGGTTGAGTTTGAACAAGCTGTATGCTGCCGCTGCATCATGTGTTTTAATGTGGCCAAAACGAAAATCTGCAGCGCTGATCCTTGGAACACATAGAGTCGCGCAACATAGCAGCTTTGATACGCTGTGAGAGACACAACTGCGATGTTCGATTCACAGCTTAACTTACACCTCCATCAACCTTTCCTTTTTGACAGTTACAGTGCTAGACCTCGCTTCAGCATAAGAAGAAAGAGTGCCGTCTGTTGAGGCCAATATACGTCAAAATGGGTCCATTGACTCCACTACAAATGTGGTCTAGATCCTTGGTCCATTTTAAAAAGACAGACGCGACAAAAGATGGCCAGCCAGCTCTCTTTTTTATGGACCAGGACATGGGGAAGTAGCATATCAGATGAGATTAGGTTATGCGGGTTTGCGACACCATGCTAACATGGCTTAGACTTTCTGCGATATGATGATGTTCCCCATCCAGTGTGTGTGTACACCCAGAGTTTCTAAAAGGGAACCACACAACCTTCTATCCCATTGTTATCCAAGACATGAGGCTAAAACTCCAAGGTGTGCATTCCCTCCATCCGCACAAAGGGGCAAAAAGGACCAAGGCGTAGTGCTAGTAGGGATTGTTTTTTTTTTTGACAGCTTCAAGGTTCAGTATGACAACTTTGAGGGTATGCGACATGTTCTGGTTCATCAAGTCGCGTAGGCGAGGGGAAAAAGAGAGACATCTAGACACATGTCCCAGAGAGAGAGAGGGAAAGAGGCCAAGGACTTCTCTCTTCCGCCGCAATTTTAAAATCATGCCATGTCCAGAAAGGCGGTGTTTTTTTTTTTTTTTGGATTCAAGATCTGGTCCACCATCTCTCGCCTCGTGGTCATATCGGGGTCAGAGGTCTCAGGTATATGTGTGTTGTCTTTGATGTCTTTTGGAGTTTTTTTTTATCCAGATAATCGGGTGGCTTAGAGTTCAGACACTTCCCCTCGTACCAAAGATACAACACCACGAAGGACCATAATCTTATTACATAACATGGCGCAGTCTCGGGATATCCACATATTGCGCGTTTTAAGGTTTTTATACGCCTTCAATGGGTTCAGGTCCATGAAAGTAAACATATATCCAATAGGCTAGGAAACTAAGACAACCAGAGAACACACACACACACCACTTCTTGGTAGCAGGTTGTTTTGGGGCTTTTTTCTTGTGTTATTAAGAAAATAATAATCCTTGGCTTGATATGACGAGGTGTTTCATAGAGGGTTTTAACTAGACGGACGCTCGATACAACTTATAAAAGCATCATATTACAACCTTACGAAGGTACACAACAGCCCTTTAGAGGTACGAACGTTTTTTTGAATGCTTCGTATTCTGTGATCATAAAAGAACCGTTGGATTGTTCGTACTGTTTTTTTTTGAGCAACCGTGCTTCGTATTGTGTTAATTGTTGCCTCATGGAGTATGAGCGAGCGGATATATCGAACGATCGGAGCTGCCATATTACTACGAATTTACTAAAAGGTCCATTTGAACAATGGTACGAACCAAAATGGTTTCACCTTACGATATACTACGAACAAAAGGCTCACTATATGACATTCATAGGACAAAGGCAGGGTACTTACTTTGTTCAAATTGACAGGCTATGGAAGGGGGGGGGGTTTCTCATAATATTCCGGGTTTGTAGTCTAACAAAAAAACATATCGCAGGGATTTCACTTTAAGGTCCCGATGTAACCGGTCTCCTGAGGTGTAAATCTGTATCTACAGAATATACAGATAGCGATTATACACACATAGACACATCAAATTTCGATGATCCCTGTTGATACAAACTGATCATCGTACCTTACGAATCGATACTTTTGATTTGATAGTGGGAAATAAAACACCGATCTTTTTTTTTCTCTCTTGGCTAAAGAAAAACCAACATCAGGCGGTGTCATGCGAGGACCCCGACGATGAGAAGTTAATGATTGAAGCAGGATAACATTTTTGTCTTAGCGAAAGTCAATTTTTACGATCGGCCGCCTCAACTGGCTTTTCAAAAAGAAAAAAAGGAACATCAAGAAATATAAAAAAGTTACGCGCGACAAAAAACTGTGTAAAAAAATATTGTGAACGAACGGCTGTGTTATATTGAATATACCCGGAAAATGCACCTACTTGCATCCGGGTCGAGAAGTTGTATCTCTGAGCAATTTTTAATTTCAGGGGGGAGGCTGCTTTCTTCGCAAATTTCAAACCTCGGCTTGTTCTGCTGGTCGGGGACCTTTTTTCTTTTTTAGTCCCTCTGGGATCTCAAAATCTGGAGAAAAAATGCCGACAATCACCGCAACATCTGGCTGCAATATATACTGTAATAATTATTGAAAAAACTAATCAAGCGATACTAGACAAGAGTACATCTGTCTGTACCATTCTTGCAACGATCTACTATATACATCCCCCTCAAAAAGTCTATCAAATGTGATACAAATCACCCTTGGTATACCTCCTTAGAGACACAAAATTGACGTAATATTGCACCAACTGCCCTTTTATTAGCGATGTATGAATGCCGGGATTAGTGTTAGGCGAACGTGGTGGTGATGGTCTATATCTGTATCTATTCTATATATATAACATAGACAAACGCCTGGGGCGTTTGCAAGTTGAACATGGTGGTGGGCAATATATATATTGAGGCAGCAGCAACAGAAGCAGCAGAATTAGAAGCAGCAGCACACCATATCCGATAGATATAGGTCCACTTCTCCACCCTCCACCCTTCACTTTTTTATATTTCTGATTTGCAAGGATGAGAAATGAACTGGCGAGATTAAATAATAATAATAATAAATAATATCGTCTCAAAAAAGGGACGCAAAAAAGATCTTCTCTAATATGTTGATTAATGCCCTTGATTATTATTTTCATAATAAACTGGCAGATCAGGCCTTCAGCTGCAGACTTTATTGTATTTTTGATTGCTTTCGCTTGAAATGGATAGGTACGTCAACAGGGAAGCACATGAAAT